>VZRW01009980.1:149834-174990 GCA_013398125.1 Aegotheles bennettii | reverse complement strand
CTACACTGCAAAAACCACAGCGAAGAACGGTCATAATTAATGTTATTTTGCTTTTTAGTTGCTAGGCCTGTGTTCTGAGGTTAGAAATACAAAAATACAAGTTCAGGGCACTATTACTGCACTTAAGGACTCTCCTGATGCACATAACAAAAAGGCAGGTTTTCTTTTCTCATCTTTTTCCTTTTTTTTCATTAAAAAAAAAAAAAAGAAGAAAAACGTAAAAATGGTATCAGGAAACAGTTTCATGTTCAAGATAAAGGATTACAATAAAAAGTACCTACATAAATGAACTACAGTTTATGAAGCTATGAAAATGCATTTGAGACTTGTTTTATAACATTGGGTTAAACATGCTTTACAGCTGTACAAAAGCTACCCAGCCACTTACAGTACAGGCCATAAAACTGCTAATGTGCCCAGTCCTCACCCCCCTGCCTGCTCTGCACTTCGCCTTCCTCAGCACACAAACCCCACAAGGATGCGCCGAGCTGCCACCAGGATCCAATCCAAGGAGCTGCTGTCTCTGTGCAGGTAGCACAAGGAGCACCACTGATTTCCGTGGGATTCACCAACGTGGGGACTTCCAAGATGCTCCTGGGCCAGACCTTAGACCCTCAAGCGTGAAGGGGCTGAATCGTGCCAAAGGGATCCCGCAGCAGGCTGTCCGTGGAGGACCAGCGCATGGCAGAGCTGCAGAGACCCTGGGCAGCTCAGCGCTCTTCCAGCAGCTTTGGGCCGAGGGAATTTCACGCTTAGGAGCCCCAGAAGGGTTACAAACCCCTGACCAGCAACAAGGACGGCAATGGCAGATTCTCCACTTCAATGCACTGAAGGGTGGGAGGATTTATTTTGCATTAAATTATACTTAATGCTTCTCTCTACCTGCTTGTAAATGCTCTGACCATCTAGAGTTAAGAAACTCCATCAATACAATTTGAAAGATAGCCCTAATGACAATACTCAGAATTACCAGTAAGGACTAAAATGCCTATTGATTACTGAGCCAGAATCAAGGCTTTTGTCATCCTATACACAAAATCTACAGGAAAGATCTGTTATGTTTTTTTAATTATTCCTACTTCATGTTTCTGAGAAAGAAACATCCTAACGTAAGAACACATTCAGTGAGGAGTCGCGTCTCCTCTCTCTTTCTTAAAACCAAAGATTCTGATGAAATAAAATCTGCAATATGCCTGGTATGCTGTCACAAACCTTTCCTTGGGGCTATCGCTGTGTTAATCAGGTGTACCAAACACATGTTAGCAGGTGTGAGTTGTTTCAGATGATATGTCACTGGGCTCAAGTTGAAATGAATGTATTTTTCAAGCTGTTATTTTCCATTGCTCCTTGGCTTCTTGCATCCTTTGGCATTAGAGGCAGAAGTGCTGAGAAACTGCCATGAATGATGCTGGCTGGCTATATATGGAAAAACCTTAGAAGAAGGAGCCTGTGCTAGCATGGACAAAGCACCAGGCTTCATCTTTAGCAAGAATTAGAGTGGTATCTTTCACTTGTCAGGCCCCAAGCACTAAAAAGACAAGAGAGTATGTAGTTTGGGGGTCAGCAAATGTTTCATAGCCTTTAGCTCACCTGGCAATACGTGAGTGATACAAACCACCCTGGTTTTCCTAGAATTTTACATGATTTTGATGATCATGTACTGGCTAACATTGACTCATAATACACCATTTCCCCTGTGAAATAAACCTCTCTGTGTTTTAAGTCATTGAGTGTGAAATGGTACATTCGTCCTTGCTTTTTTCTACTTCTGAGTTGCTTTGGCTACAGTGCAAGGAAAACTCAAACATTTCCTTAGGTTTCACCATCTTCAGCACCCTGAAGTGCTGGCCTAAGTATGCTTTTTTTTACTGCTAGGCACTGTAAAAACTCCTTGAAAACTATAACCTTCGTGCTTTCAATATGCATACATACAGCACTAGTATAACTAGAGCAATTTTTTCACTCAAGGAACTACAATGGTACAACTAAATCCCATTCAATCCTGCAGTGTAATATTTTTTTATATATGTACATACACATAGGCATGATTTAAATAATCACCTAAAAGTTCCATGTGCCCAACTGCAGTTTCCAGCTGTCTGAAAAACATTTGTGCTTTCAGTTAGTAATTTTAAAGGTAATTAGCAGATTACTTATAAAGCTAAATAGTAATAAATAAATAAATAAATCCTTCCACCACTTGGCCCTTGCAGTATAAACACATGAACATGAATGCCATCATTGTTACCCAGAACTACCGAAGTTCCTTTTTGAGTGCCAGGCTGTTCCTACGTTGAAAAAGCTATGCCACAAGCTGTGACATGCAGGCACAATGTACTTTCTACAAAATGTGTATTTTTTTACACATTTGGAGGAAGAAACGTCCATGCACAGTGGGCGCACTTCTACACCGAAGAAACCTATCACAGTATAACACAGAGATAATCTTTACTTTAAGTTTATCATACATTTTCTCTTCTCAACCCTGTTAAAAACAGTTTGCCACGTTAGACTACTACGATGGGGATTATAAAACAGTTCCTGTGCTTGCAAGTACTTTAAATCTACAAGCCATGTTCCTATTGCTGCTTTGTAGCTCAAAACCCAAAACTAGTGATGATTTTATGAGTTGCTATAGTCTAGACAACTCGGTTACTTTTCAATGAAATTGTTCCTTGGGGAGAGTACTGTGAAAATTCCCATACAATTAATTACAGGTATGTGCAGCTAAAATACAATTCTACAGCACAGTAGCTTTACAATTGCTGGTGCAATTTATGTCTGTATCAACAAGAATGCTCTGAAGGGGCTGGGAAGACAAAGTACAAGAACAGGAGGTTACATGTAAAGCTTCCTGCAGTGAATGAGATGAGATAAATGAGATGCAGTGTTAAATTTTTCACGTGCTTTGTCCTCCGACAAGATTCAGAGTACTACTGGAAAGCACAAAATCTGACAATTGAGTCAGTCTTTACAGAACATATTTTTATAGCAAACTGGGTTCAATACACTGTTACTGCCAAGTTAAAGAGCAAACGAGAAATTTAACAGAGTTATTAGGGAAAAGCACCTATAAAGCAGGAAAAGGAAGAAAAACAGAAAATGCAGAGGAAATCTAAGAGAATTGTGATTTTTTTAAAAAAAAAGCCTTCACGTCTCCTGAAGGGAGACCTTACTGCTCTCTACAACTATCTGAAAAGAGGTTGTAGAGAGGTGGGCGTTGGTCTCCCAAGTTACAAGTGACAGAACAAGAGGAAATGGCCTCAAGTTGATCCAGGGGAGTTTTAGATTGGCTATTAGGAAAATTTTTTTTCACTGAAAGGGTTGTCAGGCACTGGAACAGGCTGCCCAGGGAAGTGGTTGAATCACCATCCCTAGAGGTATTTAAAAGACGTGTAGATGTGGTGCTTAGGGACATGGTTTAGTGATGGACTTGGCAGCGTTAGGTTAACAGTTGGACTTGATGATTTTAAAGGTTTTTTCCAACCAAAATGATTCTATGTATTTTCCCCTCAAAGCACAGTCCTATTTTCCCCCACCAGCTATTTTTACCTCAATCTTACTTTCTTCTATATACACTTACAAATGGCCTTTTAAATTTAAAAGTTAATTTCAATTGTTATAAACACCACTTTAAAATAATTTCATTTTGTGAATGCAGTATAGGCCTTTTTGTACTTGGGTTATAAGTTGTTTTAGGATGAAGATAACAAAAAGGACTAAGCAGGGGAGGTTAACATGATATGTGTCCTTGTGAAAACCACAAAAAAGGTTATTACAGGAGAATCCCCATCATTTGAAAGCTCCCTCATTACAAGGTTACAGCCTTGGATCAGTGGGAATCCCAAACCTCTGAAAAAGTAAGATGGTCATGGGTTGTGTTGGCTTATCTAGCACAGTGCTGCAGAGGTACTCCAGGAGCTGTACGCCAAAGCTACAGGACTTTGAAAGAACCACAGTCATGCACTTGGGGCCCAATGCTCCTTGCAAACTCTTAACCAACACTCCTCTCTCCCCTGGTCCATCAGCACTGAAAGAGGTGGGCTTTGAGGAGTCCCAAACCCACTGTAAAACAAACCAGATAACTCCTGTAAGACAAATGGGGGCTGGGTTTTGCAGAGTCCTTAAAGACTCCAATTTTGCCTAAGAGACAAAAAAAGGACACTATGGCCTCCCTTGAAAGGGAAAAATAACCATCAAGCCTGGGGCAACTCTCACCTTTCTTTTAGGGTCCAGACAAACTACATAGCAGGTACCCAGGTAACTACACAGCTAGATTTCAATAAATGGCATGTGACAAAATGGCACAAAGGAGAAAAAATAAGATATTCTTTGGCAGATGAAAGATAAAAATGAAATAACTTAAACAGAAAAGTTCTGTCTGTAAATACTCATCCTGTTTAGATTTCTTAGGCAAAATCTCTCTCCCCTTTTCTTGACTCTTGACCCTCAGCAACACCTTGGTGCTAGAGCTCCCTCCATGCTCCTACATGATGTTATTGTTTTATCTAGTTTATCTCCAACAGTAAATATGAGAAACCAATCTGTCCCTGGAAGTTACTTTTATTTCTTGCCACTGCTTTATCAGAATTCCACAAAAATGGATCAAGAAAACAGGAGAAACAAGACTTACAGCAGACTCCTGGTGATCCCTCAGCAAAAGAGACCTCCAGACGCTTTGGGACATCAAGATACAGTTAATTCTATACAATCTAGGTGTACTTGGAAATCACTGAGCCACCAATTTGTGCAGGTTTGACTAAGATAATGTTCTTGGTCTTCATGATAATTTGAAGCTATTTCATTTGAGGCTCTAAGTTAGCAATTATTTTTTGACATGTGGTCACGCCCATGATATGGTAACAGCACTGTTGCTGTGCATGCAATACGAGATCATCTTTGCTCCACAGATCCTCCAAGCTTAAATTTCAGTGTGTCCTAGGAATATAATTACTTTGGTTCGGTTTTGTCAGTGAGTAACCAATGTAATACATACCCTTGCCTTTCTAATGAACCCAGACAGACACCTGACAGCAGATGACAGTTAAAAAAAAAAGATATCTATATCTGAAGCACTTAGCCAAGCACAGTGATGAGCACTTCAGTATTTTTCACTCTGGATTACTGGAAGAAATCAGAACACGTATGAGGTTAAAGCCTGGCTCCCTAGAAGGGGAATGTGGCATCTAGCTCTGGATAAACAACATCTTTTTAGTTGTTGCTTGGAACAAATTCCACCTGTGCTAAGAAAACCCCTATAGGAAATAATTGCACTTTTACTTACTATTTTTCATTGTTACTGGAAACCTCCTACTATGGCTTTATTCCTTAAGGCAGAAACTGGAAACTGCCACAGATTTCACTTATTATTCATGACCAGTCACGACCTCAGCCAGAAGCTAACGTTAAAATCTCATACCATGTCTAAGCACACACACATATATTATAGTTAAGTCATATGTTGATCAACTGTTTTGCACAAGGCTATTCATTATTTTTTAAATTATTATTTATGTATTTATTTTTTACAAGAACACCCATAAGGCTCTGTGAGACCAGGCGCCTCAGACTGCTGGGCAAACATACGTATATATTAATTAGTGTGCAGGATTAATATAGGCCCCCAAACCTGCAATTAGATGGAACCATTTTGGCTCCAATAATTATAAAGAAAGTTATCTTTCGTCATCCGAAATGTGGAATCCTGGCACCAGTGAAGTCCCTCAGAGGGAAGTTTTGCCACAGACCACGATACAGTTGCCTCAAGATATTTTATCATAGATTTTATCGTACCTTGCAGGCCTGAAATACTGAATGCATTCAGACAAACTTCCATTATGTTGGAGAACAGAATTTTGTCTTCATTTTGTGAAGTATGGTTTAGTTATTTGCCCATACTGTTTATACAAGAGTGGGTCTATATATCTAATTTTTAATAAAAACATAGCATACAAGTTCTTTAGTCTCTGAACAGGCAATTAAGCAAGCAGAAACTTCTGTCAATCTGAACAACTAATGAGATGGTTCCTCAGACATGTGAAAGTGTGTTTTCTCAAGCTGCAGTAGAACTTGTTTGATTCGTGCTTTACTAAGTTAGACACCCCATAAGTCAAACACACAAAAATGTGGTGCTCCCAGCCCACTTCACAGCAATGATTTAATACAAAAACCCTGGGACTTGATCTCATATTTCTACTTTTCATTATTTTTTCAATTACATTTGCATGATACTACACTACATTAGCTGAAGATGTATTAATTAAACCTGAGCATTTACAATACACTAATGCAGGTGAAGAGTTTTTGAAATGAATGGCTGAAGTTAGGCTTTTGTGCATACATAAATTCTTGAGCTTCCAATTCTGCAAGTACAGAATACTTCATTCCAGTCTGACAAAACACTTGTTATGTGCTCAAAGTCAGGCATTCATCTCCTCAGTGAGTATTAGTTGCTTAGCATTAAATCATGTGCACTTTTAAGTGTATGTGACCTGAATTTGCAGCATGATTTTCAAAAAGCCATCAGTGTGTACTTGTTTTCGCTAACTTGTCCTGACACCCAAGCCTAATTTCAAGCACTTTAAAAATCTTAATCGAAGACTATTTTGCAGTGCACTATCCTTAAAAAAGAAGCCCACCACAAGACAGCAAGCTCTCCCTAGGTGTAAGCAGTATTAAGCCAATCTGCATTGGCCAAATAAAAAGTTCTTGCAGATTGTCAAATGAGTAGCAGATTTAATGGTTCACAGTCTGCTCTGATTCAACTGAACATGGGAGTTCAGAAATGCCACCTGCTGACAGAAGCTAAAGAGATTCTAATATAAATAGCAGTTCTGCTACAAATTCTGATTAATTTGGCTATGTATTAATAGCACATCCATAAACAAAAAGAGTTTGAGCACCTAACTCCTCCTTCTCTCAGTCCTCAGTTCATTTGGGGGGACACACCCCTGTTACTTTACATTTCTACTGTCCACTTTAAACTTACAAAGTAGCTTAGCTGAGCAGATCTCTTTTTCTTGCTGGATTCTGTTTAACGTGCTGTTACAGCACTCTGCATAACAGCTGCCCATGCCATACGATTACTTCACTGTTGAAAGCCTAACATATGGAAACCGTATTGAATCGTTAGCTGCTTTGATACCTATGAAGAGGAATGACCTTTTGCATTACAAGACAACACATTTTTTAAACAACTTAAAGTAACAAAAATTAAACACACATTTAGAATCTAAGCCATGTTAGTTTCCAGCAAGCCTGTTACTTTATTTTAATATCCAATTCCAATGGCTGGTTACCATTGTGTTTTTGACTGCTGTTACTAGAAAACAATGGGTGGTTTTCCTGCAACTTTTGCATTCTTGGAAAAGAAAAGGGAATAGATTCAAGAGGGGGCCCTTGAGATTCCTTCATGAGTTATCCATGAAGGCAAATGCTATACAGCAGAATTACAGGAATGGTATCTCATGTCAATGAGATAACATTACTCAAGATAACAAGGTTTATTGAGAAAACTCATGAACTGCCACATAGTGCTTTGCTTCCCAAAATCAAAGCTCCAACAAAAGACAAGTCCTTAATGGACCAGAAACAAGGTGGATCCTTACAGATTTATTTCCAAGTCTCAACTGCCTTTGGCAGGAGGAGATCTTTAGTTGTAATACGCAGACTCTCCTCCCCTGTAAATTAGTCACCCATAGAGGGAACAATGAAGCTCTAAATTATTTCATCAGCAGCAAGAACACTCGTTAACACAAGAAGGAAGCTGTAATTTTTTGGTCACTGTTTTGCCAGTAGTTGCATTTGAATCCTGAACAAAATCCAACTGAATAAAAGATTAATAGTCTGAGTTGTAAGAATCTATTAATTTTATTGAATAGAAGTTTATATATACACTATTTTAATCTTAAAAGATATTCCCTAATGATGGGTAAATGGGACATGATTCTCTTTAATTTAGTTTATTAACTAAACCTACAACAAACACAAATATATTTAAAATCATTGTAGATATTTAAAAATGCAGTCACACTAGGTATCAAAAGTACTTCTAATTAGACTAGGTTTTGAAAATGCACACTAGGCAAAGACATTTTTTATTAAAATATATTGAATTTCACAATCTGTCTTTAAATCACATATTATACAAAGTCATGGTTCACCACTAGTATGATTTATTGGTCCATTTCACATGATATGTTCTAACTGGCTGAAACACTGCAGCTTTAGGATTACTGATACAGCTATAAAGCGGTCTTGATTTCAATTTAAGAATATGCTCTATACATCTAAAAAACCTATTCAGTTAGTATAGATCTACCAAATCATCATTCAAATAGTATCCTCAGATGGTAAATGTAATGGTTTCTACATCAATAGTACTAATTTGAAAGCCTCAGTCATAATTTGTTAAAAGTCTTAAAATACTGCTGTACTGAATATTTAGGTGTATTTGATTACAATATCTCTGTTTAGATCTTGGATTCCTTTAAGGTTAAGTCCAACCCTACAAAGTATCTTTTACTCCAAATTAAAATTAATTACTACTTTCATGTTTTACTAGAAAGGAAAAAAAAAGAGACGGAAAAGTTAGATATTTTCTGTGGGTAGAAAATGGGGTCACTTTTGTAAATATTGAGATTGGGCTAGTGGAGATTTCAAAGAAGTTTGCCATATCAAGGAAAGGTAAAAACTTTCAAATGCAGTCAATCAAAAATGACTGCACAAATACGACTCCCTGGAAAGGCATTTATCTTAATTAATAAGATAAACCAATAGTTAGTCACCTACTTAAATGACAGCTGCAAATCAAAACGGGACTTGCCAGTTCTCTCATGGGGTCAGCTATGACCACCCATGAAAACTTCACTCCTGCATCTCCTTTATAAGTAGAAGGACTGACAGACGGCCGCAGCTACTCCAGCCAACCATAGCATTCTCAATGCTTGCTGCCAGGACTGGCTGCCATCCGCTGCCCAGCACCATCAGGCAGTAAGTAGGTCTATAAACCTACTAAAACAGCATAAATGTTATAACTTGTAATCTATTAAAATAAAAATAAACAGGAAAGGAGGTCTGAGAGCTAGTTTCTTCAAGGCAAAATGTAATGCTAATTATGAGGTTTTCAAATATTCCAGCTTTTTTGGGGGGGTGGGCAAGACTTAGGTTTGAGCCATTAAAAAGCCAGTTGGTAGTATATTAAACGCTTGCTTTAGAATTTATAAGAAGGCAAAAAATTCACTCCAGGCTGAAATTTACTATCCCAGGCCTGGGACAGTAAAAAAAAAAAAAGTAAAAAAAAAAAAGTCATAAATATGGAGGAAAAAACAAACAAACACAAAACAGTGGTTTCAGATGATTTTTTGGCACTCCTTCAATGCAAAAGTGGATTTTTATTTTTTTTTCAAGCCTGAGACACATTACTATGAATTACTTTTGTAACTAAAATTCAGACCAGGTTATTTTAATAATGAACTACCAATAAGTTACTATCACTAAAGCTTTTTTAAAGCTTTTCAGTATGAAGAGGTATCATAGTTTTCAAAAGAATCTCAATGCTCTTACACTCAAAAGTCAGGAAGTTAGGGGTGGAAATTTCATCTGTGAGCCACACAGATGTATGAAAACATTTAAAAAATTAACAGCGTATGTTAAAGATGCTATGTCAGCCCCATTTCTATCCATAACGAGATTTGTGGGTTTAAAATTGACATTTAAAAATAAAAGCAACATAAGTTTTTGTGGCTTAATTGAGCGCTCCTTAAGTAAAGAGATATTTCAATGTTTGCAGGCTGTTAACGTCTTTCCAAAATAAGCTGTGCTGCTGCTACTTAGCTGTACTTCCCTATCAGCCTAAGGAGTCTGTGTCACTGAGGGAAACCATTTCTTTCACTAAATCCTGCCTGTGAACTCTAACACGAATATTTAAGCCTACTAAACAAAGTCTCCCAGGAGACACTATTGTTAAAACAGAAACTGGAACAAATATTTAAAGTGAACTTAATGGAAACATTAGAGGATGCAGGTCTTAAGAAGGAGAAAAAACTTTTCATAGGAGAGGGAACAAAAAGCCAAATGTAAGCAAAGAGCATATGCCAGTCACCCCTGAGGGAACAGAGTAGAGGTATAGAAAATCAACTGCTGCATTTCTACTTCCCACCAAAACCACAAACGGGCCATTTCAGGGGACTAACACATACAGAGTCTGAGCATAAATATATGTCTACCTCATTACCTGAGAAGAGCCTTAAAGAGCACACTTCTTTGCTGAATATTTCTGCCTCTACAGAAGTAACCTCATCCACGCAGAAGAAGGTGCTATACATATGCATGCAACATTCACAACATGTGTGTGTCAGCTTGGAAGCTGCTCAGCTGTCTAAGAATTTGGCCTGTAGTCTTTTGGCACAGATTTTTACTGGAAAACTTAACAAACATTCTCTGCAGCCAAACTACCTTGAAGCATTTCTTATCAAATTTCACAAGCTATGTGGGTTCCAGTCTGGTCAATACCTGGATGAGAGATCATTATATGAAATTACGCTTTGCTGAAAAATGACAACAGTAGCTTAATAACCATCAGGGAATGGCAGGACGTAGATGTAAGGATGAGAACAGAGGTGACTGGGATTCAGGCAGCTGCTGGCTTCACCCAAGATAAGACTACCACACCTAGCAAAGCCAAGACAAGCATCATACCTGAAGGGAGGACACTACATGGAAAATGGGACCCAAAAGATTAGTGAGGTTCCTACTTTCTACCCAGAACAAGAATGGCAAACCACCATATAGGACAGACTCTCTGCTGATGGATGTGAGTATTTGTATGCCATCTCACTAGCTCGTATGGTGTGCTTTCTCTCTGGCATCTAAAGTGGCACCATCTTGGAAACACACTTTGTGCAGTAACAGTAATGCCAGGCACAGTGCTGAATGTTTGGTGCCCTAATAAAGTATTGAACAACTGAGATGGGCAATAATGAAAGAGAAACTGCCATTCTGAAATGTTTTGTTAATAAACTAGGTCAAAGCAATCCCATTTTATTTTTGACAAAGTGTAGGTCTAAAGGAGGAGGACAATGATTATATTTGGATTATAACAAATACTTAGCATCAACCCAGATGACACCCTTTCAGGCACCCTGAGAAAAAACAGCCCCTTTATTTTCTGAAGCTACCACAACATACATGTTTACCTGTATTCAAAGACGAGTTAACAAGAGTTTGCTCAGAGTACAAATCAAACAGGATCACACAGAAGGAATACAGCAATATTCTTCATTCTCACTGGATGCAGTGGAGGGTATGCCTGTAGGGTTTGGAAGTTGTGTAGGCACTGCAAGGCTGAAATGCAGGACCATTTACATGCTCTAAATTGTTTTCTTGAGACAGATCTTGCCTAACTATCCTTGGCTTTATCATCTTGCTAGTTGACTGCCATATATACATGCACTTGAGGAAAAAAGATTCTCATCAGCCAGTAACAGACATGTGAGCTGCCTATCTAAAATTATCCTGCTGGTCTTCTGGGCTCCCTCTGCAGGCACTGCACTGACAGAGAGAGAAACTCAGCTGCTGCAGGACTCGGAACACCTCATCTATATAAGTTATAACCATCATGGAGAACAACATCCTATGCCAAGCAAACACTGTGAAAAATTCTGTAGTTATCAGAAAAATCTCAATGCTTGTTATATGTTCAGATAAACTTTTAAGATGACAAAACGGAAATTCTAGGGTGAGGCTGCTGAAATGCAACTCTGGTGATAGTTAATTGAAAAAAAATCTTCAAGAAAGAATATACGTGTTTTGCTACCAAGCTATTACAAACCCCAACCTTGGAACAGGGCTCCAATAGGGCACTTGGAACAGAAGGTGCAGAAAGTGGAAGCTGATGTTTTTAATAACCCAGCAGGCAGGACTCCCAGAAACTCAGCCAAAACAAGCTGGTTCTCCTAGCTACAGGTAAAAACAACATTCTCAGTAACTTACAAAGTTTGAAAAAGATACAAATAATAAAAGTATTTCAGTAGACAGGTATTAGCTTTTTTTCTTCAGAATTTGATGGCACATGTTTCAAAAAGAACATCATTAGCCAATGTTCCTGACAGACGTGCAAAGTTGTACTACCTGACCACATCATGAATTACCCTTTCCAGGAGGAGCAGTACAAAAAATAAAACAAAAGAAAGCAGAAATTTCTTGACATCTGTAGGATGCCAAGGAAATGAATGTTTGTTTCAAATAGGAGATAATTAAGAAAATCTTACTTCTAAAATTTTCTGTATCACATTAGGACTTTATCATTTAGCTGTTCTCAGCATATTTCCCTTTTTCACATCCAGGGATACACTGAACAACCAATTCATTTCAGAACTTCCCGACAGAGTGTCACAAGAACCACTACAACTCTTCCATCTAATCACTCTAAAATATTAAATAGCTTATATAAAACACATGGCATAGCAGTTTATCAAAGCAGGAACTCTCATGTGATTTCCTATTAAGAAGAATATGTTGAGACTATTTGTTACAGAACAGAATATATGTATTATATGAATTTAGCTTTTTAGAAGGAAATACTGGTGTTTATTCCGAAGTGTATCAGAATTATCTGACCAGATCTCTACTTAATGTAGACTGTCTTTAGGTAGACTGGCTTAGGCCAAGAGATCTGGATCAGCACAGCAATTTTCAGTTTCTCTTATCAATGCAAAAAAATTCCCAGGAATCTTACATCTGGGAAAACTACTGAAATACTTGTTTTTGAAGAAAATACATCACTTTTTTCATAAATTACTTTTTTTTCAACACAGTTCCCTAATGGAAGTCATGTGTACATGATGACAGCAGCTGAACATTCCTCATTCCTTCCTCTCCACTCATTAAAAAAAGATAATAAAAATAAAAGTGAGGAAAGGGGCAGAGGGGAAGATCCTGACCACTTTTACTTGTATCTTAAACTGGCACTTTAGCAGAGAGTTTGGAAACAAATGTCCAAACACATTTTAGAGATTGCAAACCAAATGCAAATAAAAAAGCCCAAAGTTTTTCTGCTTTATTTTTAGAGGTTCTTCTTCCTAATGCCTCTGCACGTCTATTGTTCTCCAAATGCCATGCAGCAAAATTGCTAGTTTATTCGGGATAAACCAAAGAGTAGGTGCTTACCTGTAGGAGTACTACTGCGAAATGAAGAGGAGGGAGTGATTGGAGGGGTGACTGGAGGAGTAAGGCTTCCACTGCTGTGGCGAGGTGGAGTAGATACATTCCCACGGGACACTGTGCTTGACAAAGTCAGAGAGAGTTTCGGCTGAATCTTTTTCTTCAAAGATTCCTGCTCACGTCGAGCTGCGTCAGTCATAAATCTAGAACAAGGACAATCATGAGGATGAGAGGCTTTAAATACTGTCCACGAGCAAGCTTCATGTGAAGATAAAGTATTTTTTGCCCTCAGTGACCAAACTCAGCCATGACAGGTTCCTCCACAACACACATTACAAGAATACAAACTTCTCCATCAAGTGTTCAAGATCTGGGTCATTTGCTTCTGATTTCAATAGAATTTACATTAGACATTTGCATCATGTGCAAACATACAAGGGTTTTTAAACTCCACCCAGATATCAGCATTGCAGATAATATAAGAACCATAC
Organism: Aegotheles bennettii; assembly: GCA_013398125.1. Taxonomy (NCBI): domain Eukaryota; kingdom Metazoa; phylum Chordata; class Aves; order Caprimulgiformes; family Aegothelidae; genus Aegotheles; species Aegotheles bennettii. The sequence continues at coordinate 161,338 of VZRW01009980.1, read as the reverse complement.
TCAATATTTGCAACAACTACACTCAATCCTTCTGTGAAAAAGTAGCTGAGCAGCTGTAACAGAGAAAAATGTTAGGGGCAAATGCATTGAATCTGAAGGTCAAAGGGCTAATAGGAATTACACTGTGTAGATACATGATTTCCAATTTAGGATAATCACATCCTTGTTCCTTCTTCTCCTACTTTCTCCCCCATGTTGCTGGGGTTCAGAGGTGGGTAAGCAAGCGGCTATAGGGGTACTTGGCTGGTAGACGGGGCCAACCCATCACTCTACCAAATTTCTTGTCATGCGATAATTATATTTACTATGCAACTGCCTGTTGTGGGACGTGACATTTCTTATCATCTGAGAAGACATGGAAGCAACTCCTGGTGTACGTCCAGAATCCAACACAGGACTGGGAGATACACCTTTATCTCCCAAGGAAGAGCAGCAGACCCTGAGGAGAGGCAGGCAGAGGGAATACTGCTGCACCAGTTACCTGGTTCACAGTTTATATTCTGCCATCGTATGAAGGATCAGGCCACAGACTGACTGGACAAACTGATTCTGCAACCATAGTACCACAACAATTGCACTGAACATGACCATCAGGTCACACTGGGTCTCACAGCAATGTTTATCTGCCACAGCATCTGCAACATGGTGCTGTAGGACAGTTCAGATTCTTCTGTGGGCCTCAACCAACAGTTAAATTAGTACGTATCACTATATTTGTTTAGGCCCCATAGAAACCCGACATTCTGTGACGGCTGGCAACATACGGGCTACTTCAATGGAAACTGGGTAGATTCTACTGGCCCTGAGTCCAGACCTGACGGCACTTATGGAGAGACCTCTGAGAAAAAACAGCTCTTGTGGAACAGTAAGCGCTGCGTAGGAAGAAAGAAAGAAAAAAAATGGGGGGTTAGGCATCTCTGCCAAATATTAAAGAAAAATTTGGCCTAGATATCAAAAACCCAGCTCTTTTTCAAAAGAGATTTGTGTACCTTAATACAGCCTCAAATCACTGTGACATTAAATTTTAAGTCCAATTAAAGCAATAAAGATGCATCCTGTCCATCCATACTGTGAAGGCATTAATAAGTGGATCTTTGCCATGATATGTAACATCAACACGCAATCCGCAGACATTAATAAACAGGTATATGACATGACTGCTTATCTTTGAACAGAGACAATATATCACGTCAAACCCAGATCTGGCATTTTTATGAAGTTAATATATAAAAAGCAGATATCCATAGTAACAGTTCAATTTTAAATCTCTTCTCTAAACAAGGGTGCAGATATCATTGACAAAAGAGTGCCCAAATAGAAGTCTAAATTTCATTCAATAAAAAAAGAAGTGGAAGGATCTTAATAAAATGGGCACTCAATACACTCAATTCCTCTAACCAGGAAATGTCTAATTCACTATTTTTGGAATTTGTACTATTATGTATGCTTGCTTCTGGATGGGAAGCCTTACTCCTTAAGAAAAATGTTATGGCAACATTATAAATCCTTGAAAACTTGGAAAGCAAACTCAAGTGTGAGATATTAAAAGCAGCAGCATGAACACTGCTATTTAATAAACTCAGCCACAAATAACAATGTTAAAATAATATTGAGGTATAGCCAGTCTGGTTGAAGTCCATAAAAATCAGGAAAATTTGAAGTTATAGCTGAAACTTCTCCCTGTCCTGTTAACTTGCTCCCATTTGGGCTAAGCATCTTGGGTACATTCCAAAATGTCATTTGTTGTCTACACTGTGAACCTGAGAGAAATGGAAGGCAAAGTCTGTTGAGATGTTCAGTTCCTGGTATCTCAAGCATGGAATTAACCTTCTCAGATCCAAACAGTCTCATACATGTTTGCTGAAGCACTGGCAGTGCTAAGGTTCTGAAAAGGAAACTTGTCTAAACTGATTAAAATAAAACATTTGTCAGTATTTTAATTGAAATGCAGTATTATACTTGTGCCTAACTGTGGTGGTGTTCTTCAAAGCTTACAATATAAGTGTTTTAATGACGGGTATAGAATGACATTTCCAACTAAAGCTTTAATTTTCATGTTAAAGTTACATTATGGTTGCAACATGAAGTGCTCAGAAATAAAACATGCTGGAATTGAGGTTGAATACTGGTCTCTAAATTACACAATTGCATACAATTTTCCCTGCCTCATTTAAATGCACAAGATGTGTGGGAAACAGAAAATGAACTGTAACTAACAAAGGCTGCTGTAGTCTCTCTCACCATCTTCAGATCTACCTCCTTGCTGAGCAAATACACCTCTGCTATTTTTAACTCTTATTCTTAACTCCATAACCCCGTCCCCCTCTAGTTCCACCACAACACAGATTTTAGTCATCTCTGCTGTTGCATAGGATTGTGTTTACACCTCATAAGCCTCTCTCTCCAAATCCAATACACCACATGGGCACAGTGAAACAAGGAGAATCATTCAGTTCCCAGCTATTCATTGACCCTGTTTTGACAAGCACGGGGTTTGTGTGCTTTCCTGCAGTCAGGGAGGAACCCGTTCCTTAGGAAAAGTCTCTTCTAGCCCCATTTTTTCTTTCCTCGCCCTTTCACCTTCCTAATAATTCAACTCCCTGCTCCAAAACACATAGGTGCGATGATTTCTGAATCAAGTGCTTGCAGCAACTTTAATAAACATGAGCAAAATATAGTATTTCCCCCTCCTCTCATTCCCTGGAATGGTTCAACTATTTTTATTGAAACTTTCCCAAGAAATTCAGCCTGAAGGAGACACCCAGCATGGAAAATTTCAGCCCAAACAGCCGAATGTTGGCAACATAATAAGCAGCTGAAACAGTCTTATAATGGAAAGTGTTGTGCAATCTTCCATATAGGTGGCAATATAATACAAACAGCATTAGCTGTTGTTACCAACATAAAAAGTCACAAAAAAAAAAAAGCAGAGGTGATGTTCAAATTAAAAAAAGCCTTTTCAAATCAAACCTTTCAATGTTTGCAAGTCCTACTGCCTCAAAAGCTATGAATTGAAGAACGAACAGTAGTCGAACACGCTCTCCCCGAAATTTCCTTGAGCTATTAGTGTGCACCGACTGTTTCAGGAATGTGCTCCAGTATGACTCACACGATTATGTCAGGGTTAATTTATCATAAAACTCTCACTACACACAACTCTGCGGCAGTTTGAGAGCGCTGGACTCATGCACCCAGACTGAGGGTAGGGGTAGTTATAGAAGTCAGTTGCAAATAAACTGAAAATTTTTACTTGAGATCTCACTTGAAAAAGCCAAAGGGGTTGCCCTGCAGAATGTATCTTCTTAATAATGGTCATGAGGGTATGAGGCACCCTTTCCTCCTCCTTCCTCACTGCTACAGCTTGCAGACAGAAGAAATTAGCCCTGTTTCTATGTCCACAGACACAGAAATATTAATTTGCTATATTTGGGTTCTTCATGATCTAGTCTCTTAAACATAAGCAAACAGAGAGGATGATGCGAATCACAAGTCTATCATTCTCCAGTTACTGCCTATGCACACTAGAGAGGGGAGGGGGATTATTCTGAGCTTGCAAAACAAGCAGATTACACTGCGGAGATGCTCAAGCCCAGGACTGCTCCACAACACTGTCCAGTTGCACACCACCTTAAAAAAACATGACAGCAATACTTGACAATAACATATATACCTTGTCCTGTGCCTCAACAGTGACAAGCTCCACTAAACCATAATGGGGAAAGGTAGCAGAACAGAATTAATCCTGACCTTTTCGCATTAGCACACAGAAAATTATGGAAAAACACTGATAGTCACATTCAGCTCATATCCGTGTTTGCCTGATTTGGCTAACCTATACTGGGAAAAGCTTGTCACCTTTCCCAGAACATGAGAAATCGTGCTCTGAGCTTCTACCACTCCTATTTCAGCAGACTGCTCCTTAACACAATGCCTGGTCAACTTTGATGATTGGGAAGAGGAGAAAAAAAATCCATGTTGTTTTACAGCAGATTTGTGCTACCTTCTAGTTGCATTACATTTAGATCACAAGTGGTCAAACTTACTTGACAGATGAGGCACACACTGGCTTCTCCACATACTGAAAGCCCCACATTACTTCTCCTGCTACTCTTTAGACCTACCAGAGCAAGGCACTGGTTAGATCTGCTTTTCCCCTCAATCTTTTCCCACTTTAGTCTCAAGATGTTTATGCAGCTCTTTGTTACTGCTGTACCAAGAGAAATAAGGAGGTGGGGACAGTAATTTTAGCTCTGAGTGTTCCTCATCACATTGGCAGTGTTTAGAGAAAAAAGGGCTAAGATGGAAAGCACCTCTAGTTGCACAGCGTTTTACAACTTCAGGAGACCTCCACTTAGAAGAGGGATTGGGAGGATCCAGTTCTCAAGGCAGGACCCCATTTCAGAAGGGTGGGACTCTGCGGACCCTGAAACACACTAGTGAACCCCCCAGTCAGGAACTGTGCTCCACACCCTTTGGTGCCTCTACATGCAAAGACAAAACAATGTGGTTTGGTTTAGGTGATGCTGGGTAAAGGAGACATCTATTAAGTTAAATTATTGGGTTAAGGAGAAATTTGGTGAAATTAAATGGGGTGAGCTCAGCAGTAGGCTGTCTTGTCTCCTGGGAGGGATGAAAGGCTTTTCTCAGTTGAACTTCACAAAACTGGGCCAAAGCAAAGACAATCAATGTCCCCAGTAATGCCTTGCCACCCTATTTATGTGATAATGAGGAAAGAAATATATGAGCAAGTCTCATACCATCCATTAACTCAAATTATTTGATGAACACCCTTGAGCACTTTCACATGCCATTCTTTGTAGTGTGGGGGAAACAAGTATTCTGCAGCTCTGTGCAAACTTCTCTTGCTTCACAGAAGCTATCAAGCATTTTTTTTATTTAGAAATCTTCTATTAGAGTTTTAGCAAACCCTAAAATACCCGTCAGTGTGAAAAAGTCCTACTGAGATGTGTGCATAATCACACACATTCCTCCTTACTGTTTAGATTACAGAGTATTTGCGTAGTGCTAAAACATATGCTTTAACAAAACTCCCTTTTGCTTGTTTTTTTCTGACTTCACAGAAAACATAAAAAAATGGGGAAGAAACAGCACAAAATAATAATCCCTTTTCAATTATTCCCCAAACCTGTGACACATTTCACAACCAGCCCTCACCAGCTCAAACAAATCATTAAAAGGCATTTCTAAGTTTCTGGGAGTAACAGTTTCAGCCTGATATTCAGCCGCACTCAGACTCATCTATAGAAAGCTTTCCCTATGCCCTAAACAAGGAATATTTATGACAAACAGATGATATCTTACAGAGACAGGACAGAATCAGATTTCTTTTTATTAGTAGTCTTAGGAATAATTTATTGCTAGTACAATTCTTTAATTTCCATTATTCAACCTGTTTTCTCAGGATGTAAAAATATTATCACTGCAAAATCAGCTATAGTGTAATACACATTTTTCTGAATATGTGCACAGATACAGTAGCCATTTTTAGGATGTACATGTGCCTTAAATAAAAAAGTTAAAAGCAGACTTTGCATTGCATTTCTGCCTCATAGCTGAAAAGACTCGAACACAAAATGCAGTTGTACTCTTTGCTGTTTGTAGACTCAAGGCTGAAACCTCAGGAAATCTGTTCAATACGAGCAAGAGTACAGTGTGTTTACTAATTGCCTGCTCTTCACACATTGTTAACAGATACAATAAGACACAATAACATATCCACCCAAGTAGATATTTTGTGCTTCTAGCATGGAAAATTGATTCAGAAGATTGAGTAATTTATTATTTAAACATATGTAAGTGGAGCTAATGGGCGGTGATATGTCAAATAATCTATGATCACTCAAATGGAATAAAAATAAAGCAACAATTACCAACCCAAATACTAGCCTGCAGTGTAACGTGTGTTTACTCACTGTTGATCAATACAGGCAGTGTTACAAGTACTGGAAAAGAATTTAGCATCTCTCTTGATTTCAGGAATATACAGACAAAAACATCAGTGTGAAGTACATTTCATATTTAGGTTAACACAAACCTCAAAAACTGGACATAAGCCCTAACTTCCCACTTCATATTTATTTAATATATTACATATATATTATATATGTAATATATTTATTTTACTATTTACTGTTTGGAAAAGAGTGCTTTTTATGCTGTAGGGCTTTTTTTCTCTCCTTTATTCTGTTAGTACCATGCTTACACTTACCACACTATATCTACTTTTCACAGAGCACCAAAGTAATCTTTAATTTACATTTAATAAAAAATAAAATTAAATCAGCATTGTATGTTCCCCCCACCTGTAAAAATAGCTGTTTACTTAGAAATGAATGTTCTGTTCTGAATCCTCCGAAGAAGGAATTTTTTGGGTTTTAGGTTTTTGTTTGATTGTTTTTGAAACAACATGGTATTTTGGCCTTTTTTTTCTTGAATGTGCCTAGGTCATGCAGCAAATGCAAAATCTTGGACTGCCTTTCTCGCCCCCAGACTGACAGAAAAAACGTACACCGGATAGATCACATTAGAACAGTAATGCAATCATATAAGATGTAGTCTTATTTTAGGTATTTTATTCATAATGAAAATTCATTACTTATCCCCTGGACTGATGATGGGGACTCAAGGAGAAGCCCACATCATCTTTCTGCAGTTGTTACACAGATGACTTTTCTGCGTTTAAAAGGAAGAAAATTAGAGCTTACCAAAATCAACTTAAGAGAGCAACAGTAATTTCCAAAACATTACAAACATTGCTAGTTCTCTTCCTTTCCCTCACCACTTCATTCCCAGTTTTTTCTACCATATTTTGAAGCAAATGAGTTTTCAAAAGAAGCTGTAATTTATCTGCAACTTCAAAATTCTGTAATTTCCATAATTATTTTAGGAATAGTTAAGCAAAAGAGATACTTCAAGGAGGTAATTAGCAGGAAGACAACTGCTGTTTGGCATGATATTGCCACCTCTCTTACAATAAATAAGAGTTTTAAAAGTTGTGATAACCCTCTCGAGCACATCCCATCGAAGTGTTCACTATGTTGTGCTCTCCCTCAACATCAACTTATTTCTTACCAAACTAATTCCAGAGTTTTGCCATTGGCAAAAAAGGAGCATTCGGATGGTGTAAAACACTTGCAGGCTTTCTCGCAGTTGGGATAGATTTTCCGACTGCTGCAGTAAACTCCTGCCTTTAGCATAACGTAGCAGTCGTCAATTCAGAAATCATCCTCCCTGCATTTACTAATAGGCTTATTAGGACATGCATCAGCCTTGGCTTTGCTTATGCCACTAACGAACAAACCAGTCATCGCCTGCTGCTAACAAGAGATACTTTATGAATTATTGCTTAATTAATTGTTGACTGTAACTTCATGAATCCTTACATTTCAGTGCTATCCTTGTTAATATAGAAGAATAATGTAATGTCACACAGCTGTAAAATGTTAGAGACCAAAATGAGAATCTTAGCAGATATCAATAACCCGGAATACAAAGGAGTACTTGTACATTTGAAGTATTTTTTAAATCACACAATTTTAATAATGCACACTGGCAATTTTTAAATTTGCATCACATATACAAAACCCCCAAATTAATTTTCTTAGCATGAAGTTACTACAATAACTAAAGACGGTCTCACATGAAAAAGTATTGATGGAAGATACTTAGCAATAACTTAACCTATCAGTTATTAAATTTAAATATTTTAAATATTGTTATTTTGCATTTTATGACCTATTAGACTACTCTGTGCTTTCACATGAATGAAGTGCGAAAGTCTTGAAGGCAGAGCAAAAATTTAACTTTCATTTTAGTGGGAGGAAAGTGTAAGGGAGTTAAATTGTATTTGCCTTTTTATTTCCAGAAATTGTAAACTTGAATAAATTTCCAATCTCCTTGAAGAATACAAAATTAAGCTGCTCATAGAATAAAAAATAAGGGGTCTGTATCTCCCAAGTTTGACTTTAATCTCGAAATAGTTACTATGTGGGACTAAGTAGTGTACCAGCCGTGCTCTGGCTCTCTGCAAAGGCTCCAGTATTGTCAAACTGCCTAGTTCTAGAAGGACATTTTACTTTCAGATGTGCTTAACCCAAAATATCGTATTTTTTTCCATTACTGGCCCACCCTCTTTCCTTCTTCAAGAGCTTATTATAACTCTATGTAAAAATAATTTCTTTCAGTCAGACCTACAGAGAAATAGATCTGCGTACGCATGACATGCACTTCTACTGTTGGACTTGGTTTGGTTTTATTGATGCCTCAAGGACTTTTTGCTTTAAGAAACAAGGAGCTGAAATGTCAGATATTTTATTCCTGTAATGTTCCATTTATGTCTGGGTATTCTTGTGTAATTTCATACCAAGTTCTTCTGAGAATTCAAGTCGACACCCAAAGACAGATTCATCAAGCAAGAATTTAAAAATAGACATTATCACAAAGCATTGCTTATTAGCTATACAGATGTTTCAAGATCAATCTGCATAAACAAGCCCATCTTCGATATTTTACACAGTAGCAGTCGAACACATTAATGGACACAATTTTTCAGCCTTTCAGAAATGTTATCACATACTGTCTGCAGTAGTTCCTCCAGCAGCATTGATGCAGTAAGCAACCCAAAATACCCATTCAACAAAAATATGGTAAAAAGAAACTGTGGTAATATGCTGCATAATACAATAATTCTTAAATCCTATGGATGATGATTTTCTATCAAATACAAAGACACCAGAGTCACTTACAAAGCATTCACTGTTTGATTTTTAAAGAAACACTAAATCTGTTTGGGAAAACACCGATACAGAATATGATCCTCTGACTGAGAAAGAGCATTCAGCTCAAAAGATGCTCTCTGAAGCTTAAAATTTAACTGAAGTTTTGGATGGAGAAGGATTTTTAAAAACTGATTTATAAATCTGTATTCAGAGGACTGGGTGGGGTAAAGCTTATAATGGAAAATTGCAGCAATCTTAACATTAGGAATGTGAAATGTCTGGTCTTAATAAACCAAATCTTCAGGCATCATGAGTTGTTTGGAAGGATGATAGCAACTTACAAACAATCCAGCCCCACTAAAATGGCAAATTGAACATTCCCAATCCTTCAGATTCTGCTGCAATGAGTCACACATCCTTAAAACAGCCGATACAAGAGAGTCCTCCTAAAATGCAAGAAAGTTCAGGTGAAGGTAGACAAGGAAAAGCAGATAAGGAAGAAGATAACCATCATACGTGTTTCTGCTCTTTCATACAAAAGGAAGGATGAACTCTCATTTCTGTAATTACGTACTATTTTAAAACGCACCTTTTTACACTTTAAGCCGATTTGCCTGGAGGAACAAATGACTGACAAAGTTAACAGTTCATTATGTAATCACTGTATTAGTATTTTGGGGGGGAAAAAAAAAGTACCTAAGAATCAAGAATAACTCCCGAGGTCCCATTATTCAGCTGTGAGGTACAAAAGCAGGACACTGATTTGCATTCTGAAATTTTGTCCCCATTAGTCTCCAGGATGCCACTGTACCAGACCCAGGCACGTATGCGAGAGCAGTAAATCCCCCCGGTTTCGCTGGGTCTAACAGAAACCATTCCCCTGCATCCCACGCCGGCAGCCACCCTCTGACCTCCAGCTTGGAGCGGTCTGATGAAACCCCCGAAACCCTGCTAGGATGCGGAAGAACCGGACTGACATCTGAATAGCTAACAACGCGCTGCCTCTCAGGCAGACAGCAGGGAAGTTCCTTCAGCGCTGTTTGATCTGCTTTGCCGGCGTTATTGCAGAAAGCCGGGTTTTCATTAGGTAAGGGAAAAGCCCCAAACGCTGAAGTTGGGATGCAGCCTGCTAAGTGAGGTTACGGACGGGCCGTAACACACGACTGAGGAGAAAATAGATGGTGTAATACAGAACGGCCCAAGACCTGAGAGTGGAAAAAAGCATAAATGACCATTTTAATTAATTTCCTAATGTAAAACACAGCTGTAGTAATGTTGGCAAATATCACCTGCCTGTTTTAAGTTTGTTAAATGAAATCATGCTCTTTAATTGGGTCTTAATGTACAAAAGTACGTTTTATTTACTTTTTATTACAATATCAGTATTTTAACTTTCAGTTTGCTTGTGTGAAGGCTTTATAAATTACTTGAATCACTTAAATCTGAATACTATAATCTGCAGTTACAATGTACCAGTTTGAGTTTCAACAATTAAATGCCTTTTTTGTGGACTCCCGCTGCTATGTGAACTAGCTGTAGGCTATTAAAATAATGAGTCCGGACTGAGTCATCTGATCTCAGCCTTGGTGCAAAGCCTGAGGAAAAGGACTTAGCCCACAATTCCTAGCCTGTTTACCAGACTAAGACCAGACTGTTGGAAGCATTATCCCCGCGATCCCTTCCCCCCTCCCGCCGCCGACTGCAACTCTGTCGGGGAAACGCGGTGTCACAGAGCCCTCTGCAGGCGCCTCACCGGCCCCGCCACCCTGCCCCGCCTCACCGGCCCGCCTCACCGGCCCCGCCTCACCGGCCCCGCCTCACGGCCCATGGCCTTGCCCCGCCTCACCGGCCCGCCACCGCCCCAAGACAAGCCACTGACTTACTCGCTGTTCCGTAAGAGTCGCCCCTTCCAGAAAGGTCCAGAAAGGGCTGTAAGGCCCAAGTGAGGAGTGAGGCCTCACCTGCAGTACTGCGTCCAGCTCTGGAGTCCCCAACATGAGAAGGACAAGGAGCTGTTGGAGCGAGTCCAGAGGAGGCCACAAAGATGATCAGGGGGCTGGAGCACCTCTGCTATGAAGGCAGGCTGAGAGAGTTGGGGTAGTTCAGCCTGGAGAAGGCTCCGGGAAGACCTCACAGCAGCCTTCCAGTACCTGAAGGGGCTACAGGAAAGCTGGAGAGGGACTTTTTAAAGGGCAGGTAGTGCTAGGACCAGGGGGAATGGGTTCAAACTCAAGGAAGGTAGATTTAGACTGGATATTAGGAAGAAATTCTTTCCCGTGAGGGCGGTGAGACACTGGCACAGGTTGCCCAGAGAGGCTGTGGCTGCCCTCTTCCTGGCAGTGTTCAAGGCCAGGTTGGATGGGGCTTGGAGCAACCTGGTCTGGTGGGAGGTGTCCCTGCCCATGGCAGGGGGGTGGAACCAGATGATCTTTAAGGTTCCTTCCAACCCAAACCATTCTATGATTCTGTGGAAGTACTTGGTTACGGGAAAGCAGAAAGTTGACAGTATCTGTGAATTTCAGGTGCCCCGGAAATCTAACTTTATCAAAGCATGGATTTATGAAGTCAAAGGAGCCAAAAGGAGAGGGGACTTGGCGGCCTAGGGAGATCCCCAACAGGCCCCTCTTACCATGGCTCCTAACCACAATCAGCTTGCATGTTACAAAAATACCACAGTAGATTTGGACACAGAATCACAGAATCACAGAATAGGGGTTGGAAGGGACCTCAAAAGATCATCTAGTCCAACCCCCCTGCCAGAGCAGG
>VZRW01009980.1:91313-149548 GCA_013398125.1 Aegotheles bennettii | reverse complement strand
AGGACCCCCAGGTCCCTTTCTCCTACACTGCTCTCCAGCAGGTCAGCCCCCAGCCTGTACTGGTGCAAGGGGTTGTTCTTCCCCAGATGCAAAACTCTGCACTTGCCCTTGTTGAATTTCATTAAGTTTCTCCCCACCCAACTCTCCAGCCTATCAAGGTCTCTTTGAATGGCAGCACAACCCTCTGGTGTGTCAGCCACTCCTCCCAGTTTAGTGTCATCAGCAAACTTGCTGAGGATACATTCTGTACCCTCATCCAGGTCATCAAAGATGCTTTAGATAATGTGGCCTCATGCAATGCCATGAATATGAAATGTCAGTAACAGCAATGAGAAACAAAATCTAAAACCTTCACCCACTGCACCTTCAGAAACATCAGCAGCAGCACCTGTTACAAAGCAAGCAGCAAATCCATCCAACCTCTCACATCCTCTAGAGGAATTCCAAAGCACCAGCATTTGCTTTTTATTTTCAACAACACAAAATAAGTCTTCTTACAATGTCAGCATATAAAATACACACACGGCATGTGCACATGGTGCTGCCTAAAGCAGTATCTACATCAGCTCAAACTCCAGCTGGTGTCCAGGGACTGATACATTCTATATTATTTTTAAGTTGGTTCGTGTGCCAAGACATATAGTTTATCTGCTTCCTTGATCTTTCTGTAGCTTTTGTTGCTGTATGAATACGTAAAGGGAAGATAACTAAACAGAGAGCTTTCGCTAATGAATCTCCACAGCTTTTTTGGTAGATTACCATCATCATTTCCATTTAGCACTCTTCTGGAAAAGACCAGAGCTCTATCTTTTACACTTCTTCTCTTTTTACACTCCAATTACATTTGCATATACTATGAATCCATACTTGCATTTCTGCCTTGTTCTCCAACAACTTTGCTACACCCAAGTGACGTGCATACTCTATGCATTATCAATATCACACCTTTTCGACTTAGTCCTTTTGATCTCAGCCCTCTCCATTTCACACTTCTGCTCTGGTTTAGGTCTTCTGCCCTGATTAAGAATTCATGTCCTGAATTTAAGTAGCACTACATTGTTGCTTGTACATGTGTTCATAAATCCACACATGCACACATATACACTATTATATGCATACATATGAATGCTTGTATATTAAACATACATGTATATTTTTTTTTCATTTTAATAGCCAAGGGAAATCACTGCCTTTGAGGGCCAAAATAATTAAATAGTGAAGTTTAAAAAAATTGTGGCCAAGATAATATAGCTTTTGGAGAGCTATTATTCATGCAGCACATACCTAACAGGATTCAGCACACACAACAGAATTACCAATTCGCATGATTCTTGATGGCCCTCTAAGATGTGCCCTGATGAAAGAACCTGTTTTTAGAAGAGGGCCAAAACATTTATATAAAGAATGTTCTAGCCCCTGTAGTTTTAGATTTTTTTAACATGGCTTAAACTCTGCAGAAGTTTGCAAATATACTCTGAGAACATCTTAAAAGCTCACCAACCAGAAAGTAAGAAAAGAGAAACTTAATTATTACTCAAATTTTGAAATACCATAATAAATTGTGATCACGTCTGACATGATTTTTGAATTTCTGAAGTTGCCAATAACAAGATACAATACCATGCATGCAAAACATTCCCCTGCATCCCTTTCTGTTTCTGGAAAGGCTGACAAAGCAGAAACAGACTCTAAACACCACTCTTCAGACAGTGCCTAAGCCATTATGCCATGGTATCTTCCAATACATATTCAAATTCCTGTTTTATTTCAATTATCTGCGAAAAGCTAGTCTAATAAAATGCTTTAAATGCAAATTTCTGCTCATCTTATGAAGAACCTAAACCACACCAACAACCTCTGTGCAACCATTAGCCGTGTCCCTGACCAGCTAACAGAGATGTGAAACCTCTGGCCTGCTCATCTAGGACAGTGGTTCCCACAAGTGGTTCCTTGATGGTTTACAAAATTATATTAAACAGCAGTTCATTAGAAGCCAGAGGGTAAAATTTAGTGCATTATGGTCTGAGAAAATACTGAGTGTTGACTCTGGTCTGTTGAAGTGCTATACTGGAGAACCACTGTCCTGGTTGAAGGGCACAGGGCCAGGGTTTGCACCTGCTTCTGCCCTGAGCATCATACATTAGCCTCTGCAAGGGCATTTCTCAGCTGCTCGTCTCACCCAAAACCCTCATCTGGGCCAAGTGATCCCTTGGTGAGGGGCAGTCCTCTCATGTCAGCCATGTTACACAGAAAGAGTTAAAAGGCAGACAATGAAATAGCTTCTTGTTGCTTGCTTGTCACAAGTATTTCACAATCTTTGCCTTACAGAATCACAGAATTCTAGGGTTGGAAGGGACCTCGAAGGATCATCTAGTCCAACCCCCCTGCCAGAGCAGGGTCACCTAGAGTACATCACACAGGAATCTATTAATGTAGTACACTCTTTGGAGACGGAGGGACTCGTTTAATAGAGAGACTGGAGATACACGTCCTTTTCTTGTTTTTCCCCAAAACCTGTGTCAAGCACCAGAGGAGCCATTTTACAACCTACAGGGCTGGAAAACAACCTATGGACTGCTGTAAGTCAGTAATAGCTACTCCTAATACTTTTCATTTATCAATCAACATCTATAGTAAAAATCTTAACACTTTTAGTATAGTTCAGTGACACAAACCCCTTTGCTTCTTGCAAATCTTTAAACCAGAGCTTTTAATTTTCAAATGATTTAATCCAGGTCCTCAAATAAGTTTTAACTGTTTCTCAGGCCAGTTCCTTAAAACTGATTTTTTTTTTCCATTTATGTATTTATAAATCAAAAAAATTCTAAAGGCTGCTCTATTAACAGGATCAAGGTAGAGCTCAGATCAAGGTTTGGAATGGAATATAGGAATAAAACCTATTTTCTACAGAAATGACAAAATACAATGATCATAAATATTACACAATTTCTCTTGGAGACAGCTTCCTAGAAATTCTGAAATCAGACAGTTCTAATCAGTCTTTCACAAGTAGAGGGGGACAAAGAAACATTCCAAAGAAGGAAGAAGGATTTTTTTTTAACACAAATGCAAAAGTTGTGTGATGAACTATCTTTCCTTAATCATTATATTTTTCTTTCAATGCTAGTGTTCTTTTTTTTGTCCAAACTTATAAGTTTTTCATTTGTTGAAGCTGATTTTTACTTGAATTGCCACTTCTTTATAACAAACTCCCAGCATGACTAAACAATATATGAACAGTGCTTTGCAACAAATTTTACTCAAGAATTTTTAAAGCTCCTGGGATTTTCTGGATCATTCTGGTAGGCTTGCCCCTTGACACAGACCCCTTTCTATAAAGGGAAGAATTCTGAAATTCCCCTTACAGTATTTTCCTCTTTGAGTTGTATGTGAATGCTCATGTATAATCAACTAGAATACTTAAACTCCTCTCTATCCCCATAATAAATCATGTGTACTGTGCCACACAATTGAGAGGAAAGAGTAACAAAGTCCTATATGCAGGGTCCATACCTTTTTTTTTTAAAGGGAAGGCTTATAAAGGTCTGGATTTTTTAAAGGCAAAATATTAATTTAATAAAAACATGAATTTTAATGACAACTATAAAAAAGAGTAATAGAAGGTATTAATGTAAATGCAAAAATAAGATCTCACATCGATTTAGGTATTGTCTGAAAGCCCTATTTGACCCTTAAAATCAAACAGATTCAGTGAATTTTTCAGTAGCTGTGGAGTAATTACTGCAAAGCTGCCGAACACTTAACACTACTTTGATAACCCTAAATGAGATTTTCAGATTAAATGTATCAGAATTAAGCTGGATATTGCTGAACATAGTCCTAAACTGGGACACTCTTTACTCTAGCAGCATCAAAAGACTAACTAGATATAGTATTTTTATTTGTTCTTGCTGCAAATTACTGTAAAGCACTGTAGTCTACCAAATCAAAAAGTAAAAAAATACTGAGAAATGTGTATTTGCCGTAAGAACTGTGACACAGCACCAAACCCAAGTTAACTCCTTCCCTCTTAGGTAATAAATCTCAATGATACAGGCTGATCTATTTTTCAGGAGTGACATAGCAGCAACTTGCTGGAGCTGCTCAGCACCATTTTTATCCTCATCTCCCACTGACACTGGAGTAATTGAAAACACTTGCACGAGGTGCTCAGCAACTCACAAAATCAAATACAAACACCAGCAAGCTTCAGTGCTTCTCAAATCCTGCATGCATCAGGATCTCCGCAGCACTTGAGTGGAAGCCAAGGTAAGTAGAAAAAGATGGGAGTGCTACCACAGAAGGACTCGATACTGGGGGTGTTCACATTCTTGTCAGCAGTAACTCAAAACAGCACGTGGGAACCTGACGAGACAAGATGTTGCAAAGGTGAATTAAATTGTGCAGGATTGGGCAGTTTAGAGAAGACAGGAGTAGTTAAGATAGGTGTTTCACTTACAGTAGTCTCATGTTAACAGAAAAGGAGAGCTGGTTAAAACTCAACTACCACTGGAAGCTCAGTGTTAAGAAATAAATAGATAAACGAGCAGCTAGCCTCATACTAGTGAGATGTTGCCCAGTTCTCTACTTAAAAATGACAGTGTGTCCATGTATGTCCGCGAACTCATTGAGAAAACTCTCTGTAGATCATGATCATTTGACTCTCCCAGTAAGTTCCCAACTGGAGGGAGGCATCACCCTTGCTTAGTCTGATCTGACGTTGCTCAACTGGAGAAGCACTTTAGCACACCACATGGCTCAGTATACTGGACTGCCCAGAGAATGGGAGCTGTGTAAGAGTTGGCACAGTTTATGGGGTTAAAGTTCCAGCAACATCTACAAACTGCTCCCCCATCCTCCCAGAGGTATTGCTGCCAAGTCTTATGGACTAGAGCATAATTTCAACAACGTCAATGCTTTCCCTATTCAGAATATGGGAGAGGACAGGTGATGAGGATTAAGAGAAAATAAAATTTTAATATCTTTAGCATAGCAGAGGAAAACCATACTGCCATGTCATGATTTAATGGCAGAAACGAACACAAAAAGCATAAAATTTAAAGCAAACTGTGACAGAAAATAACCAAAACCCCTGAATACTAACCAACCCTCCTGCCTCCTAAGCCACACAACTGATGTAGGAGTGGAGGAGGGAAGCTACTCAGTAATATTGGCAGTGATGAGCCGACAGGAGCTAATGGAAGAAACAGAACAGTTCAATAAGCCATGACATCAGGCTATCAAGAATGATCTGGCCATTATCACATTAAAAATCCATTCAAGTAAACAAAACAAAACCAGAGATAAGAACAGAGAGCTCAAGACTCACTTTACCAATGGATTAATGACTACCATTAGCTGGTAACATGCTAAAAAACAATTTATGCAAGCTAAACATTATTATCCATATTAATTGGTTTACTACTGAGAATGTTGCCTATCTGCCAAAATCTGGTGCTAAACCAGATAGACATGTTCTGCTGATTTCCTTTCCAACCGTTGATGCAGTGGTTGACTTGTCTTAAGCCTTTGGCTATCATAGCAAGTTAGAAATTGGAAAATAACTCTTCATAATTTTTACCCATTAAAAAAAGGAGTCTTCTCCAGAGCACACAAACACCGCAACAGCCACAGAATGAAGTCTAAAAATTTATTTTAGATAACATCTTAAAAAGCTCTTAACTTTCCAAATAATAACTTAATCATCCATTCACTGTGGATTACAAACATACATTTACATTTAAATAAACAGAGGGATAATATTATCTAACGGATGGAAGCTGGAAACATTCTGTCTTTAAATTAAAATAACCCAACACCTAATTAACAGTAAGGAAGATTTACTAAGTGAAACAATGTTTGTCAGTTGGCTTCAAACCAATATTGGGTGTTTTTCTAAAATGTATGCTGTACTTCAGATCACAAGTTACAGAGCTTGAGCTACACTCACTTATGCCACAAAAGAGTACAACTCCTTTGGTGAAGTGGTGAGAGAACTTCCTTGTCTGTGTTAAGCCTGAAGTAAGGCTAGGTAACCATAAAAATCCATCCTGTACTATCCAAAGCTTTGTAAACCTTGATACAGTTAATTAAGCAGGGGCCTGTTCACAGCATTTAATTGTGAATATTTCTCTAGAGCAATTTGAGAGAGCTGCTACTCCATGAGATGAGCAAGAAACCACTGTTGGTGGTTGGGATGAATCTCCTTCCATTAGCTTCTGAGATCAAGTTAATCTTTCCAAGTCCCCACCAACTCATCTCCATGGAATACACACAAACCTCCTAATCTACCTCTCCAGTCCACTGTAGTTCACTCACCTAATCTTGCTGGTTTACTTGACTTCACTGACATTGCCCTTGGTGCAGAGAGAAGGGCTTAATTTGGCCAGTCTCAACTATCTCCTTGAGAAGCATCTCCTTCACTGATTAAGGAGGGAGGTAGTTCAATCTTCTCTGGGGAGTTTAATCCCTAGTTTCTGTGAACACCTGCTCAGTTTTAACTACCAGATACTGACCAAGAAGATACCACCGACCAGTTGGCAATCTTTCATATCACAGTTCATTTTACCCTTAACATTAGCAGGTTTTTTCCTCTCCAGTTTTTATTAAAAACCACTCCAGTCAATTTGCCAGGGAAATTACACAGAAGAGGTAAGGTAGGAAAGAGAAACCTGAACCTCCCAAATACTTTTCCAGGTAAATTATACATAAGACAAGCAGCGAGTGCCACCACACAGCCTACAGAGTTGGCCTCTAAACTATATGTTGCTTGAATACAGTTTATCCCTTGAGGCCGCAAGTAGGAACTACCTTCCTTGCTGTCAGATACTTAGGAAAAAGTACATTTATAACTGTAAAAGACAAGGCCACATGTTTGCATTTTGAAAAAATATCAGAGCACAGAAGACATACAGTAAGAGTTTTTTGTTCCAAAATGCTAAATTACAGACTACAGTTGTCTTCACGTGGTGGTTCTCTGTTGTCATCACAGGACTGTTGTCATCATAAGAACTTAATTTAACAGGTAAACAAAAGAGATGTTTTGATGTAGAAAACCTAGCCCTTTAAGAAACATGAAGAATAGTTGCTTCTGTGGTGGTTCTGTTTCACTTTTTTTTTTTTTTTAATAGACAACTTAGGGGATAATCAAGACAATCAGCACGAAGAACCATAAAGCTTTAGCTCTCTACAGGTTTTATTTATTTCCACTTTGGAATAAAGTGCTTTCAAGTATTCTGGCTATTTCACCACTGTTGTTCTTGGTTCTGTAATTCTTAGCCAAGGAAACGAACATCACTAAGAAACTAGTAACTACATGTGGGAATAAACAGCTGAATCAGAATGTACTTTTCCCATTCCTCTATCATCATCGTCCAGGAACTGATGAAAGAGCCCACAACTGGTTTCTCTGTTGGGATAATCATCACTTCTGGGTTCATAAGATACTATCTCACTGTCTTCTTTTAAAAATAAAAAACCCCCCCAACATTAAATTATTAAAACCAGGACACACAGGGCTCTGATGAGAGAAGGGGACGGGGGTGGGGGTGGTGAAAAGAACTAGTTTAAAATTTAGTATAAAGTTAAGCTGAATCTGGGAATTTCTGAGTTACTTCTCACATACATCAGTGAAACAGGGGCACACCTCTTACAGTGTGGGAGATGCCAGTTCAGAAAAAACAACTAACTTGTGTTCACTGGAGGAAACTTCTGTTGATATTTCAAACAAAACTTCTTTCTATTTAATTTACTTACAGGTGAAATTGCAATACAAGAAAGCATCTAAATCTCTCTTTCTTACTCATTGAACTCAGGTGGGGAACGCTCTCCAACTGTGCTGTAGAAACATGGCAGGGGAAGGCAACACATTAAAAGAAGCAACCCAAACCGACCTCTGGGATCACTTGTCCATTATTTTGTTCATTTTTTTTCAGTAACAACCCATTCAGTTGAGTTTTCGGGTGTAGCTGCTAGTCTGGGATACACACCTGTGTATTTTTGTATTGCCTTCGTAAAGCCAGATGCATTTTCCTCACTTTTATTTACAGCCCTAGGTTTCCTCTGGCTCCTCAGTAAAGCACTTCTTATCTAGAAACCCCCTGCTACAAAGTCTACACCAAACAACTTGCCACCTTCAATGGCAACAAACTTACTGCCCAAAAAACAAACTCTTTCAGGAAATACCTGGACATCAAGTCACGGCTTGCATTGTACCAACAGTTTCTGCAGTGCTTAAAATCATGCATTTTAAGGCAAGGTTATAACAGAATCTGAATAGAATAATTTTCCTTCTCTTTCTAAGGTTGATGGGATTATTTATATATTTAACAGTTAAACAGCTTTTCTTCAGGTCTTTCCTGAGCTTAAGGCTATCTGTTTTCACTTAAGGAACGTTCTTCTGCCAATAATTTTTGGTACATTTACAAATGCTGAACAATGAAGTGAAAATATAATTGCTAACATGGCCTAAGTCTAGAATAAACACTTGATTAATAATATTTTATTTAGGTTTAGCCATATTTTTCTTAACCTTTGCAGAAATCTTGAATCATGGCATATTAATGAATTTTATTACATTTCACAAGTTGCAGAATATGCCTTTTATCAAGCTAACTCCAAATTTATTGTTGACAATCCTTTGCAATTTATACTTGAATGAGAAACAAAACCTAATTCTAAAAAGGGGCTGTTCTTAGTACATTTTAGTCTAATCCACTACAACAGATTTTATTTGACCCCCAAGCATTGAGCTTCTCGTCTAGAACACCTCAGCTATTTACATGCAAAAGACCACACTAACAAGGGATTTCTGTAAAGAATGCAAGGGGACCTCTTGTTCTACTTTTACCCTTTCAGGACTTGATTATTCTCATATGTTATAAATTGTATCTGGATGTAGGCAACAGTATATCCATCTTCAGATCCCAAGTTCCTCCTCCACTTGTTTACATGGTCCTCCACTTACCTAAAAGCATGTCAGGGATCTCACCACTGCCCAAATAATTGGGCTGGCTAAACCAAAACTGATTTATCTTTAACATTTATCTTTAAAGATCCCCAGGCTACTTTTAGGGAAAATAAGAAGAAACAGCTTTGTAGGACAAGTTATACATTCCTCATGTAAACTCTCTCAGCCAGTGCTCATAGGAAAGCAACATAGGAAAAGTTAAGAGCACAGCCCCAGACTATCTCTGTCCTCCCCATTTTCATCTCTCACGAGCATCTTACAACCCCCTAACAATCTCCCAGCTCTCAGATAGTTCTAAACAGCCTTTGTGCAATTTCAATGGTAAATCTGAAAACCAACACATCAAACCAAGCTGCTTTTATGCAGTATGTTAGTTTAAACTGTTTTTTCATTCTTCAGCATCTTTACTATCGGCCAAGGCCTTGTGATAACTGGCATTCTGCTTTGCAAACTTGATGAGATGAACACTTGCCAAAAGTCACTCAAAAAGAGCTAAAAACAGGGTACAAGTTTCTGTACCCAGTCTTACATTTTTTCATGTTGCCTTTCAGAAAGAAAATTGCAAATTTACGTGCCTTTGTAAGCTATTCTTGGACTGGTAGGTCTGTCTTTTCATAAGGTTAAATTGTGGAAATTTAGGATTTTACGAATGTCTCCCATCTGACAGACCTGCTATTTTTTTCATAACAAAGCAGCCAGAACTAGCATTTTTAACACATCAGGTCCCCAACTCAGTCCCTGGAGATGCAGTGTCACTGTAACATGGGCCTGTTCCCTTGGAAAGCATCAGGCCAAAAGAAATCTCTCCCAGGTGAGGATAACGTTCAATATCTGATGGTTGTCCCACCAGTAACTTGTGTTTTATCAGGAGTTGAAGACAGACATCTGTACCATGACCAGCATCTCATATGGGTGTGGAAACACAGAAGGAGGAACAGTAATCGAAGCAAGTGTTCTGCTAGTATCTTGTTTTACTGCAATTCAGTCTTTGTATTGTGGTTAGCAGCATTAAAAACAATGATATGTTTGAGACTCCAAATGTGAGGAAGCTAAGTCTGCTTGCCTGCATTTCAAAGTTAATGCTGAATTTAATACGTTTATCTTTTCCGAAAAGTCAGCCTCATTGTCAAGTATGCCTCGGATCCAGGTAAGAGGTAACATCTGCAGATTTCTGTATTTTTCCTGGACCATCACCTATTTCAAACTAGTTAATCTCAGTAAAAAATAAAGAAGTCTCTGTCTAATGCCTGCTGGTAACCCTAGGTGGATGTTCCAAGTGCCTTTTATCCAGCTCTCACACACCCCTCGCACTGTGATTTACACGAGGCACTCAGCTCCATGGTAAGGAGTGTATTTTAATATAGGCTTGTATCCCCAAGTGCAATGGTCCTAAATCTTAAAGGAGTGCTCTAATAGGACACAGTAAAAAAAAAAAAAAAAAAGAGGAAAAAGAACTGAGAGACACATTAAACGTCTGAAGTCAATGACACTGTAATTACTGAATAATTATTTAAAAATAATTATTTAAAAATAAATAATTTCAGTGACACAACCTGTTATTTTAATGGTCCTGAGGAGTCCTTAAAAGTGTTACTGCTGATTATAGCTCTTTACCAGACCTCCCCAGACCCAGCCTCTGACTCTCACTGTCCCTTGTGGAGGTGATGGTTTCACAATCCCCCTGCCTGGCGTAACTCTCTGCTGCTGTCAGGCAAAGTGGATGGTTCCACCTTTCTTTCCACACCGACTTGCCTGTTCTCACTGCTGTCTCTTCCCAGCAGAAGTGTTTGTGCGCTTGTGGGCAAGCTGGAATGTGGGCCTGGTCCAAGTGAAAGCTAACCCAACCAAAACCACGGCAGATGCACAAAGACAGCACACAAAGGGAACAGGCATCCCGAGCAGGGAGAGGCAATCATTACTTTCTGCAGCAACACTGACTTATGCCAAACGAAAGCGGTGACAACTTCAGGCTGACTTGCCTCATCACGGACTCTTTCCAAATATTCCTCAAATAAATTACTTTGCATGACATCTTTCCATTGCCTGTTCCCATATCCTAATCCAGACATTGGGCTGGACATACACCATGGGAGCAATTTCTGAGATACACTGGAGAAAAGGAAAGGACTTCAACCGTGCAAAAACCTAAATGCTATTTGTCACCACGTCATTCCCCAATTGTGAGTCCACTACCCACCCAGCTTAAATGAAAAAGTTATGTAAAGAACAGAACTAATGAAGCTGGATTTCCTAAGCACATGCAAACCACTTCCTTCAACTTACTACTGCAATAAACACCAGCTCCTTCTGTGTCTTCCGCAATTCCCCCCTCTCATCTTCATTCTCCTCTGTGACCCATTTCCCTCCATACTTAGGCCCAGATCCTCTTTCACAGTGTTTATAGCTGTTTCAACCATAACTGGAACCTCAGACAAGTCTCTAAATATTCACTGTATTCTACTGACTTTCAATAGCCACAATGTTCTCTGAAAAGGAGGCCCATGCAAAGACATTTACATTTGGGTTCCACAAACTGCTAAAATCCTCATGTAAATCCCTGACTCTTGGTATTGAGCCCAAAACTCCCACCCATCTCAGCCAGTACGCCCAGGAAACCTTCTGAGGATGGGCTGGGGTCTGCACTCCAGCCAGACCTTGGTTCTCATCCTGGCTGCATGTAGCGAACAGTGCAGATATGGTAGCAGGCAACTTGCAACCCTTGCATGGCCTTGAAGCCAAGCAGCCAGGTAGGATGACCAACCACCCACTGTTCCTCTAGCAGGGCACACGTGCTACTCTCCAAAAACGTGCAGTTCACAGGTTGCGAATTTGGAGACACCTGAGCACATAGAAAAGGCTCTGCCTTAGCCACACCGTACCACACACCACATCTAGGCATTGTCATAGAGGATGCTGTCTTTTCTCTGCCTTGTTCATCTTTTCAGGCACTTCTGAAGTGGGAATAAATAACCAAACCCAGTAACTAACTTTAATGATATATTATTGACATGCAAGTGTAGAATTCTTACACTGGTTAGAGAATGAAGGGATAAAAGCCCCCCAACTTTTCTACCACTTTGTTATTTAAAAAGATGTTTTCAGGTTAAAAAAAAAAAATTAAAAAAAATCACTGCTACATTTTAATACATACTATCTAACACACAATTTCAAGGGCAAATCTTTTAATGGAGCATTTAAGGTGCTTTCTTAAGAAGTCTGGGTCTTTGATATTAAATTTATGACCAGTCATTGCTTGACAATTGTAATTAATATGCTGGGTGATTTTCTGACTTGCTCTTCCAAGAGACGTTATTATTTGTGGTCTGTCAGTGTAACACATAAATTATGAGCCATGTTCACCTGTAATAGACTGAAATGAAACTTCAAAATTGACATTTATGAAGAAAAATTAAAAAGTCCTTTCCACCACGAGAATGGGCATAGCACACGGTCTGCAGCAGACTCAGAGTAGAAGTTTAAGTTATGTATTTTAAAATACCTGCCTCCCAAAAACAATTACATGCTTAAAATAGATTACTCTTTAGTCGCAAGACCTCATAAACTGGGCAATGTCATGCATGATCAAGAAGGAGTTTTACACACACTATCATTTTTTCTTGCATACTGAGCACTAGTAAGCAGTCATTTTTCAAGATAGTCATGTATATTAGTGCATCAAGAAAGATCTCTTTAAGGAATGAAAAAAATACCTCCCTGAAACAGAACATGAACTATTCATAAGAAAATCCCCATACATATAAAAAGTTTAATCTTTTTCTAAAAAAAATAAAAATACAAAAATTCTACCTAATCTTGTCTTTCCATTAGAAAGCTATGCTGAAGTTTAATTTATAAGTCTTGGAAAACATGAAATTTCAAAACAAAACTAACCTAGACAAATCCAGAAGCTATTTAAACCAGACACACACCAGCCATGTACTTTGATGAGCTAGATATGAAAAGCATTGTAGAACAACATGCCCAAACATTCACTAGATATTAATTTGCAATTTTGAAACAGCTGACCATTCTTTCCAAGCTGTTAACCATTATGTCTACAAAAAAAGATGTGTGCACATGCTAGGTAAATGCATTTAGAAAGCCTAAGCCTTCATTGGCTTTTATTCAATAATGCCAAGCAAATGGAGAATATGGAATACGTATTTTGCCAGGTAAAAAGCAAAGAACTTTTTTTAAAAAAGAAAAAAAATATAAAAAAATGAAATAAAAAAGACATCAAAATTTAAAAAAAACCCACAAATTAAATGTGTGAAGTAATTGCCATGGATCCCTATTACTGAAAATGTCCAGGTATGCAAAGAATACCCATATTCCAATAACTTCATGTGGGAATCTGGAGGAAGCAACAGCAGCTCCGAGGTTACCTCTGCAGAGCACCCAAGCTAGAGCAGGAAATTCTCTGGAGTCCAGGTGTCCCAAGCCCTAACACACACACTGGAAGGGAAGATTAGAGAAACATGTATCAGGAATAGTGTGGCCAGCAGGACTAGGGATGTGATTGCTCCTCTGTACTTGGCACTGGAGAGGCTGCATCTCGAATCCTGTGTTCAGTTTTGGGCCCTCACTACAGGAAGGACATTGAGGTGCTGGGGCTTGTCCAGAGAAGGGCAACAAAGCTGGTGAAGGTTCTGAAGAACAAGTCTTATGAGGAGCAGCTGGGGGAACTGGGGTTGTTTAGTCTGGAGAAAAGGAGGCTATAGGGAGACCTTATGTCTCCTGAAAGGAGGTTGCAGTGATGTGGGGGTTGGTCTCCTCTCCCAAGTTACAAGTGATAGAACACAAGGAAATGGCCTCAAGTTGTGCCAGCGGAAGTTTAGATTGGATATTAGGAAAAATTTCTTCACTGTCAGGCATTGGAACAGGCTGTCCGGGGAAGTGGTTGAGTCACCATCCCTGAAGATATTTAAAAGACGTGTAGATGTGGCACTTAAGGACTTGGTTTATTGGTGGACTTGACAGTCCTGGGGTTGTGGTTGAACTTGATAATATTGAAGGTCTTTTCCAACCAAAATGATTCTATGATTCTATTACAGCAGCAACTAAGCTAAGCATATACTATGAGGTCATAGGGAAAGGCATCCTTTAAAGCACAGAGTGCATCCTGGTTTTCCAGCCTAATGGGCTCAGGAGGTAAGCTGTGTGGATCAGCAGGAGTTGTGGTCTTGAGCTGAAGTGTGGGTATACTTAATCACTATGCGCATCTTTAGGTGTAATGTAATAGTGTGATGTTTGAAATTTCTGAGAAAAAAAATCCTTACCATGGATTGGAGAAAACCTACAGGTTTACACAGACCTAGGCAATTCAGAACACCTGCAACTTATACATGCACTCAAAATCTGATACCTTAGAAAAGCTTAAACCACAAACCTAAACGGAAAAGATCAGAGCAGAAACTAAGCCAAATTTTGTCCCTTTTCACACTTCAGCCTAAAAAAAGTGAAAATACCAAAGTTTAGCTTTGTTTTGTGCCATTTTTTTTTTGTTTGCTCCCATAGGAAAATCTAACGTTAATACTTCCAAGTTTTAAACTAATCGGAATATTTTGACAATTTTAGTATGGAAAATATGAGGCATACACAGGTCCAGTGAATAACGCTGCAGGGCTCGTTTGTTTTTGTTTTGGTTATGCAACCAACTTTGCCTCAGGCATTTAGGTCAGAGTTTGGAATAAGGGAGTCTGGTTTAAGATTATCTGTCACCGCTATCCCTTCCCTGCCTATACATTACTTCCCCCTACCCCTCCTCATGTGCAACCCACAGAGCATAAATACAAAGCAAAAAAATGCACCCTTAAGGGAGATCTGGGCTAACCACAGACCAAACCAACAGCATCTCTCCTCTTCATTCCTGTATTGTTCTTTGCTAGCCCACAATCTTGGGGTTACATTATTTGCCCAGGTTGTAGAGACGTGAATAGGAGCAATAAAACCCCTGAAGCTACAGATGCCAAAAGAATTACTGTAAATAACTGTAAGGGGCAGTAAAAGTCTAACCAAGTGGTTTCAGATTAACAAATACGTCTGCAGCTTACTACTACCGATAGCATTATCGGTACTGTAACTATAATTATTTTTCCCTGGTTTTAAAAGGTTTCGACTTTGAATTAGTGCAGGCAATGCATTCGGCCTACAAAATCATGTCTGTCCAGACCGAGGATAGTTTTTTGCACACTTGTGGACAAGATGTTGGCTTCACTTTACAACCAACATCTTGTCCACATCAGGGGAGCGTTCTCACACAGACATGCATACCATGTGGGCTACCTGCTGAGTTTTGGCAAGCTTGGCAGGCTGCAGAACATAAAGGGTAGGCAGTTGTAGTGGAAAAACCTTCATGGGAATATTTTTTTTACGTTGTGAAAAAAGAAAAAGGGAAAAAAGCGCAAACTGTTTCCCAATGAACCACACTGTGAGCTGGCATAAGGAAGATAAGGGCAGGAAATTGGATGTAAAACTTGTGCATAGGTCCTTTAACAGAGGAGGCACTCTGCAAATTGCCAATGTGACATACACATTTATTTTCTAAAATTCAGCCACTTTTTTCTTTTTAATTAGCCATATGGAAAGTTGAAAGACTTGTGAACTTACAGCATCAATCCCACATGTTGAGCTTAATTTCTGAAAGGTTTTACTCAATCTTATGTCTTTAATTTATTTTTATACTCACATTTATACACCGTTAGACAAAATAATACATGCAGAATAAGAGACGCCTTATGCTATGAGCATAGTTCAGTATTACTTATTTCTTATATAAAGGTGCTAAAGTGTTTCAAATTAGGAAACGAAGTGCACCCTACAAATGGTTACATTTTAGTGTTCCACCTTGGTAAATTTTACAAATATTGGTGTAGCCCACTATTCTTAGTTTTCTAGTATGATCTAGAATGCAAAGCAGAATAAAAATAATTGAAGCTCTAAAAACTGCAAAAGCTGAAAGCAAAAAATGCAACAGCACCACCTAAGGCCCATCTGAGACAGTGCAAAAAAGTAATCTTGGATGTTACAAATCCCTTATTCATATTTATACAGCTGTAACGTGCATTATAAAATTGTTGCATGGTATTTCTTCATGGCTTGAGTGTTAGCTAACCAAATCCCGCTACATATTTATTCATATTTAGATTTCCATACAGCTCACAGTACTGTATGAATCAAAGGGTGTGGGTTCAACTGCTAAATACATTTATACTCCTGATTTTTCCACTCTTAAATTAAGCAATATTGCATTTCAAACACAACATGGGCAAGAGAATTTTTTAAAGCGTTATACACTATTGTGACAAACCATCTAGCCTAGTCACTGCTGGTGAAGTTTTGGAGCACACAAGTGCCCCCACATGCAAAATTTCTATTATCTAAAGTAACTGAAGTATCAAGGTCACTACAACTCTTAAAGTGAAGAATTTTCTTCCAGTTTCCAGCCTCAGCAGATCCATGGACAAATTTATAACCATTTGTTTTGCTAACTACATGATTCTTTACTTTGAATAGTTCCCTTCTCTGCTTGTTTACTCTTCATGTAACATTTATAAAGACTAAGCTGCTCTCTCCTAGCCCTGGTTAGCCTCTAAAGGAGATCTAACCTTCTCTTACTACTTTATTTTCTTCACTATACCTTGCCAACAAAATAAGTCCCAGTGCTCACTGCAACAACACTGGTCTCACCTTACTTCCGCTGGAAATAACTCTTCCAGTACATCACATTTGGTCTTTTATGACTTGCACATTTACATCAATCACTATACTGTGAGACAACCCAATAGTGTTCAGTAATATGATTAAAGTCTGTTCCTAGTGAGGAACACTAGCATGCTCAAGTTGCTTTTTTTCTCCTATTATTTTATAAGGAATTAATTTGTCATAACATATGGTATCATGTAAGTTTAAGACTTCATCAATTAATCAGTGTGAGACCACTACAGAAGACAGACAAATGCTATCTCTTCCTCTGACCTTTTTCTTTCCTTGTCTGTAAATTAACATGACACTACCAAAACCAAGCAACCTTTCTGACAAACATGCATGTACACGATGTAACCGGTTTCAGAGAATTCTGCTAATGTAAGAGTTGCATGATTAATAGACAATCATAATGGAATGGGAGGTTGATACCACATCTTCTGCCAATATTTGTACAGGAGAGGTTATGTGTGTTGCTGAGCTTGTCAGCTGCAAAACCTCATCTTGTCAGAAACAGCTCTTGCAGAGAAGATGGCTGTATGCAGAAAGCAAAGTCACTGAGGGCATCTGTCCAGAGTAGGTGTAACTTAACACACCACCATGCAAGTTCCAGGCACATGAAAATAGACAACAGCTCTAGGAGCTCTGCGGATGGGGAGAGAGGGTTCCTTACAAAGACGTCCAAGAGAGAGACATTTAGGTGAAGCAAGCCTGACCTAAATACTCTCTTCATTGCCCAGGCAGTCAGCACCCCTCTTACTCTGCCTCTCTTTATCCTCACGCGACAGATGTGCACCTAGGGAACAGCAGCCCAGGGGCTCTGCAGGGTACAGAGCTCATGGGCTTCCCAGGAGTGGCCTCCCTTCTTTTTCCCATTTTATTCCAGGCACAACTCCAGCCACTGTCCCTTGTACTTGGACTATGAAAGGAACTATTTGAAACCAGATTCCTAAATAATGCCCTCTGAGCAGATGTGATTCCCAACCTGCCTGCAAACACAGCTCTTTCACTATACAGAATTTAAGCTCACATCTTCCCAGGATTTGTTTACATTATTAACACAAAATTAACAATACATTAACAATGTTAATTTGAAAACTCTACCCCAGACTTGGGCAGGGTAGACTGTTGGGTCCATAAAAGCTGTGTCTTAGGTTAGTGGCCCTCAGCACTCCTTGCCTAATGGCAACAGTAACAAACAATTTACATGCTGTGGTCAACACAGTGCTCTGCTTTCCCAGGTGGCCTCAATTCACAGAATCACAGAATCACAGAATTCCAGGGTTGGAAGGGACCTCAAAAGATCATCTAGTCCAACCCCCCTGCCAGAGCAGGGTCACCTAGAGTACATCACACAGGAACGCATCCAGGTGGGTTTTGAATGTCTCCAGCGAAGGAGACTCCACAACCTCTCTGGGCAGCCTGTTCCAGTGCTCCGTCACTCTCACAGTAAAGAAGTTTTTCGTGATATTCACATGGAACCTCCTATGCTCCAGTTTGAATCCATTGCCCCTTGTCCTATCATTGGTCATCACTGTAAAAAGCTTGGCTCCATCATCCTGACCCTCACCCTTTACATATTTGTAAACAAGGATGAGGTCACCCCTCAGTCTCCTTTTCTCCAAGCTAAAGAGACCCAGCTCCCTCAGCCTTTCCTCATAAGGGAGATGTTCCACTCCCTTAATCATCTTTGTGGCTCTGCACTGGACTCTCTCAAGCAGTTCCATGTCCTTCTTGAACTGTGGGGCCCAGAACTGGACACAATACTCCAGGTGTGGCCTCACTAATTCTAGCTTTAATATCCAGTGGCTCAAGCATTGGAGTCTCTCTCATACATAGTGTGTTATTCCCATAAAGAAAAGACTGAATGCTACAGTGATACATGCTTCTACTCCCTCTTACTCAAGTGGGGTAGCAGGTTATTTCATTATCTAAATATTGATAAAATTAGTATTACTGTTGTTGCTATGGGATTGTCTTCCTGGCAGTCGTACAAATAACACAGAAGAGTTACGTTGTTCTCTTGTTACTATCAGGCATATCAAAAGATTAAAGGCTAAAGCTTTCTATAGGTATAATGTAAGAATCAGTGGCATAGAAGTTTTATTTCAAGTGCCTGCCATGAGAGAGACCTGCATCACAAAAGAGAATCGAGTGCTTTATTCTCCACAAACAAGATACTTCGTTATTGATGCATCTACCACAATTCATCATTTTCATTACTTCAAGGGGAAACATATTCTAACTATGCCTTAGAGTCAATATTGAGGAATTTTGCAATTCCTGATCCAAAAGCGGTGTTCTCACACAGTAACACAAACACCTTCCTTGCTCTCTCCTAAGACAAAGGCGGAGTGTCTCTTTAAAAAAGTCTCACATACCCATTTAGAAGACAATCTATGCTCAATGGTTATTAAAGATTTTTAATAATTGAAAATTATCTACTTACTTTCTGCAACTGAAATAATACTTCAACATATTTTAAATTTCCAACAGTTACCGTTGAAATGTATATATTCCTAAGATTTTATAATATATTACTTTTTAAAGTATCATTCATCTGTGCTTCATGCTCTCAATTTTACCTGAGGGAATTGCACCATAATTACTGCTCTCCTTAAGCAGATGATTGCTAGACTACTATTGTTACAGAAAAACACTACAAACTCTATTTCCAGAAGTGAACTAATGAGTTAACCACAAACGCTGCCAATAGAAAAGTGGAAGCATCAGCCACTCTACATGAAATATTCAATGCCACAAAGCAAATCAAAAAGGACTCTAAAACGCAAGGCTGCTCATCTCAAAACACATTTTTTTCAGCTGAGCAGAGTCGACAGTATTCAGTTGTAGACATTTCAGTAATAACAAATTACTTATTTAAAGAGACAAATGGTAAGATAAGATCTTATAGGAGAAAAGGAAAACAATACAGCAAATAGCACACATCATCTGAACATGGCTGCTAAAGGTGCTTTGTATTGCTGAAGAGGTATGAGATGTAACGGGGAAACAAGATTCTATAGGTAGCTACTATATTTCAGCATCTCTCACAATGTCTTTTTGAATACAACTTATATAATCAATTATTCATCTTTGCACCAGTATGTTTTCTTGAAAAAAAGCTATGGTCAGAAATGCTATGTTCTCATTTGATTTTGTATCCTTAAGAAGCTATAGGTGAATATGGAAGTACTGAATCCTTAACATACTGCTTTGTAAATGGCTTTCAAAAATATTTTCAAAGTTGCATATTTTAGTAAATGGGTTTCTTTCATTAAATGAAAGTGCCATGAACTGTCCATGTGTGACTCAAAAACAAGAGCTGTGTTAAATTAAAAGTGCAGTATCTCACTAATGCTAAAAAATTAGATCTGCCTTCAGGAAAGAGTATTTATCTCTTTAATGTGTCAAATTATTATGGTGGTGATAGGTACGGAACAGTCATGCTAAATCAGCTTTTCAAAATTAATATTTCCTTGCAATCAATTAGGAATGAAATTTTAAATTTAAACACATCCTAAGTACAGGCACTCCTGCACAGCATTATCTTCTTGCATAAATAAGCTCATTTTAGAGACACGATCTTTTTGCCAATATTACATGAAATTAGCATGGTAAATATTGAAATAAAATGTTTCTTAAGTACTACTTGGCCTAATTTTTTTGCAAGGCTGCATTTAATCTTTATTCTTCCATAATCAGTATTTATTGTGTGACCCTGACAGCTTGCTACTGCTGTGATAAATTATCTGACTCAAGTCAGATTAAAAATGCAACCCTGAATCCTAATTATCTCGGCAGATCCGCTTAGTAATAGCGTTTCATGTCAATTCTGGAATCACAGCATGGGTGTCAATTGCAACAAACGCCCAGGCCCCTCTCTGAAGCAGGCTCCCCAGAACGCTTTCTTATCTGCCATATGTAAATCTCAGATGCTCTGTACCCTTGGTGACCTTTTATTAGCAAACTGACAAAATGATAAAGCTAGTCATGGCAAACCTCCCACTACCAGACAATTACCCACTACAATTCCAGTCCGTGGGAGATCAACAAGACATTGTTAATTGTGATGCATTTTATTGACTTCCCCTGCTAATGGATCCTACAGGTCATTCAAACCGGTAGGGTTGGGCGTTTATTTCATATCAGAAGGGACAGCAACATAATTTTGACCCACAGGAGGAGAATTTATATCCTTTGTTTTCCTCTTCAGTACGATGCCCATCATTTGTTTTTAAAAAGATTCACGAAATAATTTATATACTTTAAAAACACATATATACAAAATACAAGTGTTGGGAAAGAATGATCTGCTTCAAGAACTTACAAAACTGAGATATTCTCCACAGAAGAGCATCAATCAGATCAAAACCACACAGAACTCCCCTCCCATTGTCTCACCGAACTGTAAACCCTAATTAAAACTGAAACCCTTCAGATGAGAACTGGATTCAGACTCCGGGACATCCATCCTTGGCAAGTTACTGAGACAGACAAAAAAAACACTGGTAAGTACCAAAGCCATGAAAACCAAGTAACCCTTTCACCCACAAAGATTATCTAACAGGCTTAGGATTCTGGAAAATGCTTCTGCCCATGCATACAGGTATTTTGTAGATAAATACAGCTCAGTCTCCAGAACCATCCTGCAAACTTGTGACATCTTGCAGTGCCTCCATTAAAATGTTACACACATATAAAGCTAACAAGTAAGGTAGAGAGAGAAACAAGTTAAAAATTGTCCAGCACAGTTCAATCTCCCTCAGAGCTTTCCAGGGACCCCTACATCAGAATATCATCCAAGAAGTTTACAACACACCCCCAGACGTTGCACTAGAGATTTAAAATTGGAAAAGTCTGCTCTGATTTTGGCACTAGTCACTCCATTCCAGCTACCTTCTGGCTGGCTGCAGTTGATAAAAGCATCAGGCTCTGCAGGACACGGTATCAGTCAGAACCCTATCACTTAAGAAGCTGATGCATATTTGCTTTGTAATACAGTTTATTTCTGAAAGCACAACTTGGCCACTAAAATTACTCAGAATT
Source organism: Aegotheles bennettii (assembly GCA_013398125.1). NCBI lineage: Eukaryota > Metazoa > Chordata > Aves > Caprimulgiformes > Aegothelidae > Aegotheles > Aegotheles bennettii. Next base: position 127,827 of record VZRW01009980.1, on the reverse strand, counting down.
TTCTCAGTTGCACGCAATGAGATTTTTGGAGAGTGCACACTTGAGCTACATCTCTTACAGTCTTGTTACCAAGGATATGGCTGCTTAAACAGTATTAGAAAGAACTAAACTATGACGATGTGTTGCATTTTGGAAAGATATTACACGGCTCTTGACAACCGGCACTCCCATGTCATCAGCTCCTGCAAACGAGGTGTGTGCACCATGGAGAAGAGAAAAATAAGGAGAAGGGAAAAAAATGTTTCATCAAATGTTTCAACTGAGATGTGGGCTTAAGGAAAACCCTGAAATACAAAAAAGGCCTTTTCCTACATTTTTTGTCCACAGCCGTATTTGTGATGATCACCGTCTCCAAGGGAGTTCTCATTAATGCAGCTGTGTTCTCTGTATTTCATTGTTCAATTTTGAGCCTACAAAAAACTTAGAGTACCACAACTGCAGGATTAAAGATCATAATGGACTGAAAACCAACATTCACACTCATGAAGCAAAACTAAAATACCGCCTAGTCTTGCACACTGTTTTATAGGTTAAGTTCTTTGCTCAGTTAAATGATTCCAAATGCAGAGAAATGAGTCTATCTCACTATATACGAAAAACTTGTGAAGATTGTGTCAGTTTATAAATCAAGAAGATGGAACAAATTCAAATGTCTATATCAAATTGCATAACATTCTTCCAATAACATATCCCCTGAAACAGCCTTACTCACAGCAGAGAGGAATATTTGGTTCAGACGCGATGGTTCTCTAAAGTGAAGCAAGGATCAATCCCAGCTGCAAATGGAATGAAATAACTCCAAAAACTTTAAAAAAATAAAAAAAGCTTTGAAAGAAGATATTTCAGCATGGCATTATTTCTTCTTTCATAAGTGAGGTCAGTGCAACGACCTGATCTTTGTGCCAACAGTATGTCAAATTAGTACAGCAAATATTGAAATCAAGTGTTTTGCAAGTTCTACATGGCCTGATTTTGTTCCAGACTGCACTTAACCTTTAGCCATTATCCTTTAAAAGTACTCTTTGTTTCCCTATAAAGAAAATGTTCTTGATTGCTCTTTAATGATTTTCTTACCTCCTCCTGTGCTGGACTAGCTGTTTTCTATAGCTTTAGAGGTATGCAACACAGACTGGAAGATTCACACCATTTTGCCTTCTGACTTAAAAAGTGAGTTTCTTTTTGTTCTTTGGAAGCTGAACTAGTTACTGTGGTACTACTATAGAACTTCCATATACTCCAGTATAGCTGACCCAAGAATATTAGGTAGTATAAAAGAAATACAAAAGTCATGTAACTAGGCATCTTTCACACTCTCATTGAAAGTATATAAACCTGCAAGTTTAGCATCAAAGATCAGACTAAACATACTACGCTGTTCTCTTTTCTCTTGCACTTACACACATTCAAAAGGAATAATGAAAATGCTCGATTCACATCCATGCACAGCAAAGAGCAGAATTTGTGCAGCAAACTGTAGCTGCATCAATTAAAATACTCCTACTGTCAGGCTATGCTAAAATCAGGTTTCAATTTGTACTCCTTAAATATGAGATTACTGTAACCATGTTTGGCATCCAGAAGTGCAGATCTGTCCAGAAAATACCATGCTGTTCCCCTCACTGATTTGTTTTTCATATACAATATACTCCATACATCCAACATGGTTTGTATTGCACATAATGCATCTCAGGCAACGAAATCTACAGTGTCGGCTCTGCAGGATGGGTTCTTCATTTAGACTTCAACCCTATTAGCACAGCTCCACTGGCTCTCTAATATTGCATCTGTGCTCTTACATGAGAAGCAGAGAAGGGAGGGGGATTCCTCAGCTGCAGAAGGGGAAACCAAAAGAGCCAGTACTGAAGGAAGGCAGTCCTTTCTGGTTTACTGCTTCCTTTCCCCTTGCTAGCACAGCGCATATATAAAAGTTTGCCTTTCACCCGACTCCTCCCATGCTGCTGTAAACCACACACCCTTGCCTGTAGCCTGTGGATCTGCTGCATAGGATCATACTTCTGCCAAGACAGAGTGGCTACATACCAAAAAAAAAAAAAAGAAAAAAACAGAAAAAAAGAGAAAAAAGTTTTATAGTAAAATGCAGCATCTGTTAAGTTCACACGCCTCGGAGAACATATGGCCCTTAGTCCTTCATGTTTTTTCAAACTATTAGTGATATACTTATTAAAATACTTAGTGGTTGTATCTATAATTGAGATAAATTTCACTGAAGGCATAAGCTGGCTAGGTTTCTTATAGCAAACTCTCAGAGGCACACTACTCAGAAAAATTCCTCACGTGAACTTGGGTTAGACAGCAACTGAGTATTTGGTGACTGATACTCTAACTTCTGGGGTTTAACAGCCAGACACATATGACAGACAACAAGTCATCTATACCTGAGCTCTCTCTTTTGATTTTTATTTTTTTTTTTGCAATACAGCTCTGCTACTAGAGATCAGCCAGAAAAATCTTAGGAAATGCTACCTCCTAGCAAAGAATTGGTGGTGGAAGAGAAACATCTTAGCCCTCTGCAAGTGTCAACATTCTCCTCCTTTCAAAGAAAATAACCACAGCCCTGCAGCAGCAATCTCCAGCTCTTACACACAATCTTTATGGCTGCTAAGTGCAGGACATCGTCTTGAGAATGACAGAGGGGCATCAAATTTCTCCCACTGACTGCTTATAAAGCCACAGCTTTCCTTTCACAATGTTCTGCTGTCTGCAGCATTTCCCTGGAGATCTGGAAAAAGCCACAGCTGGTGAAGTCCCTCTGCAGCAGCGCCAGAGCTTGGGCTACTTTTAATGTATCTGTATCAGGCACTCCAAAACACCCCTAACCTTGGCTTCCCCCAAAGGGTGTGCTTTCTTCTAAAAGAGACCACCCCTCCCACTGATCTCAGCAGGTTTCTTGGGTGGCAAAAACCACTGCCAAGTCTTGTATCTGGGACAGCATAATCCTGTGCAGAGGTACAGGCTGCACCGACTGGATGAACGGTAGCTCTTCAGAAAAGCACCTGGGGATTCTGCTGGTCAAGGAGCAGAAAATGAGCCACAGTGCATCACCACAACACAGGCTAGTCGTGGCTTGTGTTGCATTTATGCTGGCAGCCAGCGGGTTGAGTGAAGCTACTGCTCCCCTCTACATAGCACTCATGAGGACAGATCCGGAAGGGTATGCCCACTTCTGCAACCCCAACAAAGAGGGAAAGTGATAAAATAGAGGCCAGTTCAGCAGGGAAACACCAAGATTGTCAAGGCTGGAACATGCAAGATGTGAAGAAGCTGAGCAAGCTGGCTGCTTTTTTCTAGCTAGGAGGTTGAACCAAACTCTCCTCAGAAGTGTTTGCACATCAAAAGGGCCAAAGTCAACAGACAGAAGTTTTAGCACAGAAAATTTCAATTTTATTATAAAGAAAAAAGGTTTCACAAGAGCACGTTGGCACTGCAAGAGGCTGCCCAAGAGAAGACCCTGATCAACCTCATCTAACATTGAGGTTAACCCTCCCTGGAGACAAGGGCTGGACTACAAAACCTCTTGGGATCCTTTCCAACCTAAATGATTCAGCATCTAAAAGAGGACAGATATCCCTAGAAGAAAAAGAGATTGTCTTCGCATCTCCCTCCCAATAACAACATTTGTTTAGATATTCAATGATGAGCCTCATCTTAAAACCAAACTACTAAAACTCCACTACCTGAAATGCAGATCTGTGATTAAAGAATAGTCCTAGTAAAACTACTTTAAAACTTCCACTGTATTCTTCAGTAAGTCAAGAGCCCCAGTTTCCTGCTGAGGTCTGGGTAATAGGATTACCCAGACTCTATCAAAACAGAGCTCCTCTTTGATGTTAAGTACTTTAAGATCCCCATATGGAAGGCAAATAAAGTTTAGCCCACTCTGCTACATGTAAAATGTTACCTAGTGAGAGACTAGTGTACATTATTTTCTTAGCACTGTACTCCTCCTCTGTGGTTTCATTATGTGACATTTTCATTCATTCCAATATAAAGCATGTTTCAGAGTATTCAGAGTTGTAACATACAGACACATTAATCACCAGCCTAATACATGTCCTGTGTAGTAGCTTTATTATCTTTTGAAAACAGAGCTGTAAAAATAGAGAAACTGTGATCTTTTATGTTATCCTTTAATAAAGTTATTTTAAAAATGCTATAAAATGGTTTCAGTTTTTTTTCCAAGCTACAGCTTAATGCAACTAACTCTTGTACATCTAAAACATTAAAGTCTGAATAAGTAGTTTTAAAAGTCCCTGTGGACTTGTAATCTACCAAGAGTGAAGAACTCTAACCACTAGAGACAGAAATGGGAAGGAATCCTGAGTTTCAAGTTACAAAACATGCCTGTTCTTTTGTCATTCTGAGGGGGCACCACCTTGCAAAGTACTCTCACTTCTGTGATAAATTTTAAATGCTTACTCCTGTATGCCAATACTTACGTATTTAGGGCAGGAGTGGGTTTGGTTTGGGTTTTTTTTCTTCCTTTCAGGCTCAGTATAACCCTAACTCCTCATCCACTTAGGAGTATTTTACACTCACCAAGACTGTGTCAATGTAATACAGCCTTCATAGACCTGTGTCCTCTTTCATGCAAGGCACGAAGCGGACCAGCCATTGAGGGCCAGCACCTCGTCCTCTGTCAAGGCAAGTAGCAGGCACTTCAGTGGGCAGAGCACCTTGCACTTCACAGACGGAATGTGATTCCAGAGATACAGGTGACGCTGTTCCCTTCCCTCCCTGCTCCTTCTTCTGCAGATGCATGAGGGTACATCCACACATCTACAGCTTTCAAAGACAGACCTGAAACCTCAACTCAATTTGGAACAAAGCCAAAGTGTTACAAAAATTCATGCTGGTAATAAGAACAGCACTTGACAGCATGCTTCAAGCCTGGTATGGTCATTACATGCAGAAAGAGAATAAAACTTGTACCTCATCAGGCATAATTTAAAATCCATCATTCAATGGGTCTCTCTCTCAATATCCAGAAATCTCACAGTGGGCTCAAGTTTCCTTCCAGAATGTTCAGTAGGAAACTACAGGCTTTTGTATTAAGTTTTGGTTTGGGCAAACCAGGGTCTTTATAAGAAATGGATGTAGGAGAGAAACTTTTATAATCTTTCTCAGGGAAGACAAGGACACACGTGGCTCTGAAGCAACTCTACCTCTCACAAGGCTCTCAGGCCGAATTAACCACTTGGAAGTATTTTGAGACAAGATGTCATCAGCACCCTACCACAGCCTGAGACCAAACCCACCAAAATGGTGGACAAATGGAGTCGGTGACTGTTTTCTTACAGTGCCCCACTGTAAAAAGTGAGCGTTCCTCTGAAATCACCAGGGAGCTGAGGCTGTTCAGCACCCTGCAAGGCAGCAGTTTCTGTGCTATGAACAATCGTGAGGCAGATCCCCCTTCCTCTCTACCTCCCCTCTGCATTTTCCTATTTTTCTCTTTTTTTTTTTTTTTAAATCAGAGCTATTCTAAACTTTCAAAAATGAAAACAATTTATCAAAACAATGACCAAATTTAACTTGTGCTTTATTGAGCCCTTTAATTGGGGGGAAAAAAGATTAATTCGCTCACTTTTATTTTTACATCTGGTAAAAAGTATGGAATTCAGGTATTTTGTGCCAAGTTTTGACTAGAAATTATTTTTTACATCCAAGTAATAGATGACTAGGGAAATGGAGTGGCTTAAAATGCAAATGTGAGGATATTAATTATTGTTGTTATTGGGACATTTACAAGAATAGTGTGGCTCTATTTTAGAACCAGTAATGTATAATCTTTTAAAACCACTGTAACAAAAATAGAACTAGAATAAAAACAAGCACTAAAAAGTGAATTCCCATAATGTTTTAGTTTGTTTTGTCTGAAAATGTATTTGAAGTCTGGAAATGTCTGGTGCACGTATTCAGTATTTTATAACTTAATTTGTTCTACAAGAATGGCAGTATTTTAACAAGGTGAAACAATTTCACGATTAAAGCACTGCCTGCTTCATCAGTACTGAAGAGCTCACAGAAAAATATCTAATCTTTATAAGGCAGAGACTCATAATTTAACTGCTGAGAACAAATGAAAAGTGTAATTCCTTTTTGCTGCTTTAGTGGTAGCATGTGGCGATAGCAAAGTATTAGCATAAGCCAGAACTTGCTCCCACTTTTCTTTCCAGGCATGTAACAAATATGTGATGGCTATGCAAATTTCACCCAAAGCAAAGTTGTCCCAGCTGGCAAGCCATACATTAAAAGGTAAATTACAAAAAGCTGAGGCCATCTGGACTAAAATATTCTCCTGTCAGTAGGATTTCAAGCTCACTAATTCCACAGAACTGAGGACAATATATTAAGTGTGGACAATGATATTTTGAGCTTTGGGCTTTTTACCAGTCACCATTTAAAAAAAAAAAAAAGGAGGAAAATATGAGAATGGACTACAAACTGATTTTGGCATCTCCTTGGAATATAATTTTTGAAGCTTACATAGCCTAATTTTAGTTGTATTCTATACATACCATACATTCAAGCTCATAAATTCTCATTTTCTGTCAAATGGCAAGTTCAGGGAGCCAACAGATCTAAGCTATTATATGAATGTCAGGCACAAAGAATTTGAAATTTGAAAGAAGTCTCCCAGCATATACATTTTCACACAGCTGTCAGTACCCCATGACAGTGCAGGATTTTACTGGAAAGCAACCCTTGATGTAGCACCTTCATTGTTTTGTTTCTTGTTTAAACCAGATTACCAAAGCAGAAGAAAAGTGTAGGAAAATATGAGGGCAGAAAAACCAACCAAACCTTTACAAACCACAACAGAATCTCCACTTATGTTAGTGGAAATTTCTGCATTTAATTTACATTAAATCACCCATCGTGTCCAGTTTTGAAAAACTAATCTCTATGTTACGTATTATGGAATTTAAAGTAACATCTGCTTCATTGAAACTAAATTAACATACTTCTATTTGATTAGCTTATTAACGGTAATTCTCAATATGCTGCAGGAACAGACACCAACTAGGGAGCTGCAGTTGACAACACCACCTGTCTATATGATATAAAGTACTTTTTATCATAGACATGGAGGGATCTGTCAACATTCAGCCAAAGCATCAGACAGATTAGGAAGTGTCACAGGGGCAGAAAAATTACTTGCTTCAGACTGCGAAGCAAGTAACTGATGGGATGGGGAACAGAACCTGTACATCTTGACTCACAGCTTCATACCTTCGATAATGGTTTTCCCAAAAATCAAAGGATGCAAGGAAAGAGCAGTTTGTAACTTGTGCAACATTAAGAGAGACAGTATTTGATGAAAAATATATTTAGGTATTTTACATGCTACTGGGAATTTTTATTATACTCATCCTCTAATTCCTACAGAAAACACTTCCTATTTCATCCCCAGATGAGATAAACAGAAGAATTAAAAGTGTACATGGCTATTGTCAGTAGTCTTCTCCTTGGTAACAGCAACTGAAACAGTTTTCAACAAAAATGGTACAACAGAGGGATTTCATGCAAAACACCTCCATTCATCTGCAGTTTACCTAACAGTGTTCGAAAAATACATATTCTTAGCCTCAAAGTTATAATGCATGAACAGGGATTAAGAGCAAATATGGCCTCCTTGTAGACCCCACTCTCTTCTCCTTTCACTCTTCTTCCCTACCCGGTGAGATCCTACACTCCTTCATACAGCAAAGAGTCTTTGATATCCTGTCACCACCTCTTAACCTACATGATGCTTCTTAAATCACACAGCATTTCACCAAATCACATCTAAGTCATCAGATCTGTCCCTATTGTTTCAATGCACTGAGAACTAGAAATGCTCCAAAGCTTTTCAGGGGAAAAAAGACCACAGAGGCACAGTCTGAGTTGCACCAATTTCATTTTCACAGGAAATCGCGAAAGGAAAAAAGAGAGTACAAATATGGAGTCAGGCAGCAAGAACTACAAGGCTCATGGTGGCCAGTTCTTACAACTCTGAGCCACTTTGGCTGAATTGCTCCCCAGGGACTATCTGGTTTTGTTCTCCCCAAAGCTCTATCACAGACGTGATCATGAAAATGCTACTGTTGCTGTCATATAGAAATCTTGTCAGTATGCCCTCTTTCTGTACATACAGTTTTCAGGCTTGATACCCAAAAGTAAATGTTCATGTCATTACCTAGCCAAGTCTTCAGCATCTGTCACTTGAAAACTGGGGTTATAGCTCAGATACTGTGGACTAGTTGTTGAAAGTTAGCAGAAAACTTTTGGCTACAAATGAAATAAGCACACAGACTCATCTGAAGACCTACTGTTCAAGACTGATAGCATTTGTCCCTTTAGATACTGTTGTCTGTCATGACTACCATGGGATCCCCAGCCCCAATTTCAGCTTCGGAGACTTTGCCTGCAGTGTGCAGTATGTTCAGGAAGACAGGTGCCATAGAAACACAACTGGAAGATTTAATTTGGGAGGCTTCTTGGCTATCTGGTGATTATTATTATTGTGAGTTCCTCCTAGACCTGTTTCTACCTTCTGCTGTTCTTTACAACTCCCTCTAATCCAAAGCCAGCATTATAGCAAGGCACTTAATTTCTCATAGGTGTTTAGTGAATTCCCGAAGGACTAACCAGCAGTTCTGGGAAGCACTGCAAGGAATGTTAGAGTGCCAAACAGAAGGCTATAGAGAGTTTTCCATTAGATGATATGGACAGAAGACAAATTGCCTATGACCAGCAAAAATAATGGAAACCTGCTTTCTCTAAACTCCTACATGCCAAGGCTACTCCAGGGCTGTGCTGCCAGACAGAATTTAGCAGCTGAGTCCTTTCCCTCAGTACTCAGAGCACTCATTTGGGTCTTTCTTGCTCAGCCAACAACTTATTAGATGAAGATTAGATTACTTTATCTAACTTTTAAGTCCTCTACCCTACTGTTAAGCTTAGTGAAAAACAGCCAGCAGGTTCCACAGCCCTGATTGGCATGAAATATGGTGGGTTCCCAGAAACCAGGCTTCCTAAATACGTTTTGGGAGACCACTTCTTATTTATTATTGAATTTTCTTTTGCCAAATACATTTCCACATATTTTGGAACTAAAAACAAAGTTCAGGAGCTTCAACTGCTAGCTAATTTGATTTCAGCATTGTTGACAGAAATAAAAAGGGAACTATTTGTTAGCAGCATTACCTCAAAAGAAGGATACCAAGTCCCAGATATTCAAACACACATCTATGCGACTTCTGTGACACAGTGCTCACAAGGCAGAGTTGCAAGCACCAATATCAGCAAGGATCTTTTGAGGATGAGGAAAAAAGATTCTTTCAGTAGTCAGAAAATCATATTTACTACAGATAATTCAAAATAGAAAGCTTTCCTTTTATATCTGCTCATCAGGATGAGAAATTTAGTGCCTCCCTTCTCTAGGTGCCAAAATGAGGTACTGACCCCCAGCCACCACACTGAAGGACTCTTCCTGGACTCAGTTTGTGTATCCCCTCCCTTGAATTCTCCTTTCGTTATATGTTTTAGTCTTTCATTATATGTTTCAGCTGTAACTCAGCTGATCCAGTCTTTTATTTCCCCCAAATACTCATATCCCACAATTAAAATTTCCCAATAATGGCCGAGTGGGAGCTTCTCAAGTGTGATAGGAGATTCTGCCTACACCTGCCTTTCCTCTTCGTACTTTTGGGAGCACAAAAGTCTCTTGCTTTCTGTCTCCTTCCTACCTGATGACACTGTCAAACCACTTGTCACACCTGACTTTTTAAATCACTTTACACAGGCCTCAGTTTACTTTCACTAGAGTTTGAGCAAGTAGTGTCCAGCTTTGACTGAAGTCACCAGTAGTGTGAAATGACTGAAGGCTGAAACCATATGAAACCAATACATTTCTCGTGGTTCTTTCAACGCACAGTAAGTGAGCGCAGATTGGCTGCAAATTCAACCCAGACGTACAAACCTCAGCAAATGTTCTTGTGAACTTGATCCAACCTTCAGGTTTGTTTCATCCAGTTTCAGGTTTCATCGTGAAAGTTTCACTGTGCCCGACAAGCTGCCCCAATAAACTATGTCTCAAACAAAACGAGGACATCAGCAAAAACGAAGAACTCTTGAGATAGCGATGTTTTAGTTTTATACCATATGTGAGAACATGCATTAACAAGCAGTATGCATGCAATTACTGCTGTTACAAATCAAAAATTGTTCACGGTTAATGGACTTCTACTTTATTACAATTTTTGCCAAAGAACTATTTTCAAGAAATGTGGATGAAATACCTCTGTGCCGTAGTTCTTTTCTTTCCCCATCATAATAATTTACTATGAAACTGTAAGCCTTTTCATCACAACACTTGCACAAAATGCCCAGCATGCCTTTTAGACATTCAGGATGTGAAATAACTAAGTCCAAACTTTACTGAGGCAGTATTTTCTGCCTGCATATACCATCAATGAGGTAGCAAAGGGAAAGGAAAAGTAAGAACAGGGAAACGGAACATCTTTTATGGATCACATGAATACAAAGCCAAAGTGCACTTCATTGCCTAGCTCATTGAACACATGACATCTTTTCCTATAAAGCTTGCACTACTGGAAATGTTTCCTTACTTTTCAATCATATTAAAACAATAATTAAAATTTAAAAATCCCTAGACTTATTTCTTGGAAAGGATGTAGATTGTTACTTTATATTGCATATAAAATCTTGTAAATTTTTTAGTATGAAATCAAAGCTAAATCTGTGTTACATTCAGTTTTGGGAATGATTTAATCCCTGCGCAAAAATATCGTTAAAGACAAAATAAGTTTCATAACATTAATGGTCCAAATAATATAGGAAGAGAGTCAACTCCAATCTCTCACAGGCAAATGCTGCTGAGATGACTGAAGTTATTTTTCAAATCACATCTGCATAAATGAGGACTAAGTCAATTAGAAACCGTGACAGGAAGTTTCCTAGAACAGGTTTTGAGGTGGATACACCTGAAGTCAATGCACTATTCAGGCAAGGGCCCTCACTGGTCCTAAGTCTAAAGAGATATCACTATCGACTGAAAGGGATGTACACTAGTTTACAGTAGAGCAGTGGCAGTGGCTACAATTTCCAGCCTAGCTGCGCCAAGTTACACTGTTCTAACTGAACCAGATGGACAAAATCAACACTACCAGCAATATTTCACAGGCCCTTAAAATGTATGGTGCAAATGATCAATTATGTGCACAAGACCTTAGCTGCCAATAAGAATAAATGAGGTTGCATTACATGGATCATTAAAAGAAAAATTAGGAGTTGTTACCTATTGATTGGATGTTTCTTCTGTGAGCACGAAGAGGAATACATTCATTTTATATAACCGCAGTACAGGTTTCTACAAAGGTTTCCAGCTTTCTACATTAAATGGCGAATAACAACAAAAAAGGGCAGCCTCTGGGTGCATAATGACTAAGAACTGTAAAAGAGAAATCAGTAGAAAAAACTATAAAAAATAAAGGGGTATGTTTTACATGGCAAAATTCATGGGAGCAGGAAACCTAAGTACTCCCCTGCATGTGTGTGAAATGCCCCACAAAATGTAATTTTTAGAATATATTTAGCAGATTATGAGAATTTCATTTAGCAAGAGGTATTTTTTCATTATTGAAAATGGTAACATACTTGGTTTTCTTTTTATTAAAGAGTTGCTATACAGCACTGGGTGAAAATTCAGGGCATTTCTAGGATCTCAACATAGGTAACATAGGTAACATAGCAGTAGTTGGTCAGTTCCCAAAGATGCCATTAAAAGCACAAGCTCAAAGTTTCAGTGTTGAAATAATCAAAACAGGCTCTTATATTTAAGCTCTGTGGTTATAAAGTCAGCATCCAACCCTGATAACCCCCTATATAGAGAACAGAAACTGTTCAGCTACCTCTTGCAAATAGTGTTGCCCAACTGACCTGGTTTAAACTGCTTAACAACTTTTGGTAAATATTGACATTTTAGAAATGGCATGTGAGCGAATGAAGTAAGAATAGAAAAGGAAGTCACACATAAATGCATAGACTCACCTTGAACAGATGTTTTGGTTTGGTTTGGGTTTTTTTAGCCCTTTGTTAACAGTGTTTCACATTGGAAGTTAGTGCAGGGAAGGAAACCACTTTCCAAAAATACTCTGGTTTTGTTGAAATTCGTTTACATTGTGTGTAGCAGCAGGGGAACTTACAACCACAAGTTGTCAAGGAATGCACCACCAGCACGGAAGCTATGGGTGAAATGGGTGTTAGCAGGAATGGTCCTGCTATCCACACTACAAAAGCAAGTAATAAACCCAGCCTATTCCCAGCTCAAGTGTTCTTGTGAGAAGTTGCTGATTCAAGGCACATGGTCAATACCCAATACCGATGGCGGCAAATGTCAAATGTTACTTATATGCTACTGTGGAACAACCTGCCTCTTCTGCACCTCCATCCAGAGTGCCACTTCATCAGCTTCTAAGGGTGCACTGAAATCATACTCTCTCCTCAAGGCCAATACCCTCCTAGCACTGCCCAGCCAGCAAGAGAGGGCAGCATGAGACAATGGCAGAAGACTGAAGAGGCTGGAGGCAGCAGGAAGAACAGAGAAGAAAGCAGGAGCAGAAGCCAGCTACAAAGTGTTCGTGATCCTTGAGGATGCAGGCCTTATTATGACAGTTTCATTAGAAATATGTATTAACACACCTGGCACATTAAGAAAGGCCAGGAAAAGACTATACGGAGGAGAAGTTGGAAGAACAGCAGCAAAAAAACAAACCCAAAACCACCAGACTCCGTAATCTCAGTCTAACAGCATTAAAAGAAGGTCAGAGAAAAATTACTCGAATCTTCACTATTCTCTGTAGTATACCACAGCAGCAGACACACAAGAAATAATGGTATGTTGAAAAAGGAATGTCGCACTACTACAGTAAAAAGTGTTTAACCTGGGCTGTCACGCAAACTTGGGATGATGAGGCCAGTCCCACCGAAGTACCTCTCCATGTTGGTACAGATGGCAGTGCCAAGGCTGTAGAGCATGTACCCCAATCCACACCTACTTCCCTCTCTGTTACAGTGCCTTTCACATGTATTACAAAAGGTATCCTAATTAAAAATAACTAGATATTAAACAACCATGCAAGGCAAACCCACAGCAATTCCTCTGCAAATCAAGAACAAATCCGAAGTGTTTACCCCTGTGGACCATCTACACCTAGAGATGGAACTACTCTTGTAATTGCTTCCATCTCTGCCTGTATCCTCACATACCACTTGGGGAAAAATGATGCTCCTCATTTTGAAAAAAAGAAACAAAGTCTGAAAGATAAGAAAGGAAGAAAACCTTTCTCCATTCTCTGGGAAATTAGAATGAGAAATCTAGTGTCTGCAAATGCATTGCTTCAGGAAAACCAAGACTCAGAAAATATTAAATCAGCCTAATTGTACCATAACTTGTGGATGAATGGTTAGAAGGACGTGGTAATGATCTGTATATGAGCAACCGAGGCTCTGAGGCCTGTAACAAAGAGTAGAAGCTGCAGCCGTCTCCTGGAACTGACCTTAGAGCTGAGTAAGCGTGATAAGCCTGTGAAGGGTGTGACAAGTCAAGACATGTCCTGGAGGCTGTACTAAGACAAGTCAAGACATGTCCTGGAGGCTGTACTAAGATGCTGTATTGTACCAATCAGTATGTAGCACCTGGTGTGTTATTGTATGCTTTAACCAATCATATATATGCTTTGTAGTCACGTGGACAGCTAGTAACTGTATAAAAGCAATGCTTTGGCACATAATAAAGGAGAATGACCATACCCACACTGGGACTCATCATTACTCCGGGACCGCTCTTTCCACTCCGACAATAACTGAGCCAAATTAATTGAGTAAAGCCTCCCTTCAACAGCATTTGCTTACAGAACCAAGCAAGCTTTTTGACCAACAGTTTCAGACTACCTTAATCCAACATAGGTTGGATAATGCTAACATACACATAATGCATAACAATTCATAATGCTAACATACACAACTATTGTTAAAATGCACTGAATTATAGTTTCAGAGTCAGACTTGAGTCAAAGGTACGTTACTGTCCACCTGTATTCACAAACACGTAGAAACAGCTATACATCAGAAGTAGTCCATGTATGTGCACTAGTTTCAGGGGTTTATTTCTACTTCATCATACAAATTTTCACTTTTACAGCCTTGTAAATTGTCGTCACTTTCTGAGGTGTGGACAAGAAGTTTCAGAAAAATCCAAGGACAAGATCAGAGCAATCTATCTTCTGTTTTTGCATTCACAACAAAAAAAGGTAGTGCCATGGTTTTGTATTAATCTTTTACATTGTTGAAAAATTATTTTCTGATTATGTGATGCCATACTGTCTTGGCAAAAATAACTAGAAAAAAATATTTTCACATATGATGTGCCAGGGCTTCCTCGTCTTAGCCCTAACAGCACTTTGCAAGGTTGTGAGAGCAGCTCCAAAGGAAAATCCAAAGGAAAAGCCAAATAAAACTCAGTTACACAGGAACCTTCTTCTTACTTCTGTTCTGATTGTACTAAAAGGTCCTTTATTATATAGTATCTGCTCACAATCAAGGCAGTCAAGCTTCACCAATTCCTTGTCCTAATACATATCGTCATTGCTCTCTTTTACTCTCATGTTTCATATCCACCAGTTGCTTTCAGCTGACTTCAGTTTTAACCTTAATTTTATTTTGCATTTCCACGGCGTGAAGCCTAGTTGGAATTCTAGTGCACAACACAGGTTCCTTCCAGCTCTGTATTCAAAGTGTTTGGTGACTTTCACAACTCGTGTTACTCCAGTCATAGATCTCAGAGAACCATCTTCCAAGAGCATTTTGCTCAGGGACTGCAAAACTCCCTCACTGGCCTCCTGAATGCACCTCTGGCCTCATTAGGATCATAAGGGAAGAAGCCAACTCCATCAAGCTCTCCACCTGGTCTCCATTTATTGGGACACTGAAGTATTGCAGAGGAAGTGGTGGGATAACGAATGCCTCCTTGCAAGATACACAAACTTTCTCTCTGGCTCAAAGTCAAATTGCATGGTCAATCCAACCACAAAAATACTTCATGAAAATTAAGGCTGAGACTAACACTTTGGAGGAGATTTTATGTAGTGGAAGATGACATCAATATTCTTTCCTCACAAGCCAAGTTCTCCAGCATTAAGAATATTCTCTCATTTGCACTTAATCTCTAGGCCAGGCTATAGGCTGTTCTAAAGCATGATCTGGACAGCCTTGATATGCAATCTCCAAACTGCAGCCCTGCTTCAAAACGTTGAGAACAAGGTACAAAGACATACTTTGTGCTGCAACTCTATTTTGTTATGTGGTTTTTATGCTCACAGTGCTAGTCCCTCAATGGATACTAGCAAAACCTTGCGAATGATGTGTGAGTGCCCTTTCCTTGAAGCATCATATGAAAAAATGAGGGAAAAGGGAGGGAAACATCAAGTGCCTGTAGACACTTCAGAAATTATTCTAAAATGTAGTCTGCTACATTTTAATAAATTACAAATCAGTGGGATATTCATTACTGGAAGGAATCTAAGAATATGCAATGTACTAGCATATCCAAAAACTAATATAGGAAAAAAAAGTAATGCAATAATTTGCATTTTGAACTACTAAATTTATTTGAAAATCTCATTTTTACTCTTACTGTAGATTAATCCTAAACGTGCCTTTTTGCAACAAATCTAAACAGGCAGCATTACAACAAACTATTTTTATAAAAAAAAAATAAATCCATAAAGTTAGAAAAAGAAGCACAATTACTTTTGTGCAAAAGAGCAGTGATAAGTAAACTTTAGATTTAAAAAAAATCAGGCCACAGTCAATGAATATTACCAGCAGCTGTTCTGAATTGCATTGGGATTCCAGGGATGGTAAATTTCCCAATCTGTAATTCATCACATGTAGTTCAGATGTTTAAGAAAAAAACTTATCAGGATAGGAGGCAACTTAGCTATATACAGCAGCCATTTCTGTGAGTAGTAAAGAGGAATAACAGCCACTGTTTTCAGCATTTTATCTCAGATTGTACTTGAAAGAAAACTAATGTGCAAATGTAAAATTTTTGCTCATCCTTCACTCTGCAACCAAAGTATAATAGTTTCCACAAATCTTATTTCTGCAGACGATATGAAACTGGCACATCAGTGTGTTTTTCAAATAGCTTTGTGAGTATGTTAAGTAACTATAACATAAAGAATGAACATAGGTTATTACCAGTCTGAAAAGAATAAGGGCCTTCTTGTGCTATCATACACAGAAAGAGACACCGAGAGAGCTGTTACCTCACATAGCTAACAATGAAATAAATATCTGAATTACAGTTTTTTCTTACAGAAAAAACAGTGTCCTTCTAAAAGCACTACTATTGCTTACGATCAAATTTAAACACCACAGAAAAGAAATGCCCTCCATTTTAAAAGAAGGGAAATTGAAGAATTCCTCCCTCCCTTTCCAAAACGAAGTGACCTGTGCAAGAGTAAATGGACAATACATGCAGAAAGCTGGGAATTAAAACCAAACCAGCCAAGACAAAAACCAGTGCCAGAAAGACATGATGATTTTTTCCTCAAGTTTGCCACTTTTGACAAAAGATGAAGAAATACCAATAAAGACAAGAATACCGAAAGTCTTGAGGATTTGTACTGGCAGCTTGAGTGTTTGCTAACTAAACTATACACACAGAGGTGCGTATGCACATACTCACAAGGGATGATGCTGACTTGGCAATGTTTCTCTTACTTGAGATTCACAAGATGGAATTTTTTCTGTCACTGAGTCTTCCATATGAAGATTGCCAGAAGAAAGCTAATTACCTCTCAGTTGAAAAACAAAAAACCAACTGCACAACTAAAAGACATTCTTTCAGTGTCTTACACTTTTTTATTTCATCATGTAATTTTTATTCCAGGGCATGGCATTAGAGCTTTTCCTTAAAATGCCAATCTGCTTTTTGATCTTTACTGCTGACATGAAATAAAAGAGCTGTACATTATATAAATCTTCAGTTTTGTCTAACTTGAAACTGATAAAAAGAGAAAACAAAGCCAATTGCATAAATCCTTCCAAACCAGAAGGCATTCCCTTTACGCTAACTAACATTCATTTCTGCACATCTTGTTTGAATTATCATCTGAAGTTTGTCTTGTTCCATCTCCTGAACAAGAGCATAAAGATATGGCTACATGAATAAAACCACATGATCTACTTGGTCACTGCAAATCTAAAAATAAGCTCAGACAGAAAAGTATTATCTGGGAACTGACGTGTTACTTTGATCCCTTCGTTTCTGTATTCTGTCACACACATTCAATCCAGCAGCTACTGGAAGAATTGGCATGCACCTTCAATGTGAAGAGAATCGATAGTCAGAGGGAACCACTGCACTTTTACAGAGCTGTGATATTCAAATAATACAGTATTGTATTACAGAAAGGAAAAGTTTTTAAGACAAAGGGCAAGAACTGTGGTACTATGCACTATAAAATGTAGCAAGTTTGAACAGGTGGCACAGCAACAGCTTATCAGGGCCATTGGCTTGGATCTTCTTCTGCAGAAAAACTGATCTCCAGTAGGATTCCTAAAATGGAAAAGTCTTTCTTGTCTCTACCCTTTTTGCTTATAAGTTAGAATGGGTTTGTTTTAGCTACTTAAAAAAAAATTTTGCTTTTTCATTCAAAAAATAAAATAACTATTTTGAGATGAAAAATCAGTTTTTAAGGGGTTTTATAGATTTCTTTGTAGCATGCCTCAATTAATTGATAACGTACCACCAATAATACACCTTCAAAGTTGAACTCTTGGGTCTAAATTAGAAAGACTGAACTCTGATCTTCTGCTCACCAGGTGAATCCTGAGTGAATACTTATTTTAGAGGAAGATGCTCACTGTTTCAGAATTGTTTCGAGTAGAACTTCTGAAAAAGCATCCATTAAGAAAGCAAGTAAGGAGAAACAAACTTAAGTTCTCTCCAGCCTCATGACTTTTTAAGTTTTATTCCAAACTGTGCCCCAACAGATATTCCAATGATGGTGCACAGAAAGCAAGAGGCAAATAAAAGAAATGTCTAGAGGAGAAATGATGTCCTACCCCAGGCCAGTCAACAGTCTTGATTAAAACACTCCTAAAGGATCAGAGAGGAGGAAACTGAATCTTGGTCTTCTACATGTCATACAAAAAACTTAATGCTCACACTCTTCAAAAAAAGGAAGCAAGAGGATTTCCACTGCTGCGTAGAAAATGTTCTATGGAGCTTTTTGGTGACATATCCAGTTATTGGGTATGACCTCTGAGAGGCTGCAGTCTTTCATTAGCTTCTTATTTAACTACTACTGATAGTTCGATCCCTGGAAAATCTGTAGTAGCAGAACCGCAGGAAAAAGTACCATGTGTTGCAAAAGCTGTGGATGCTGCTAGGTAGCTTTGACATAAATCGCTGTACTTACTGAAAGCATGTTTAACTGTTTCAACTAAACGCATACACATAACCAACTGTCAGAGAGAACCCACTAAGCACACAGCAAAAGGTATCCTCAGTGATAAAGAATGGAAGAGGCCAGTGGCAAGAGTGAACCTCCTGTATAGAAATGAGTAAGAAGCACTTTAAATTTATACCCAGCACTGAGCATAATACCTTAAAAAAAATAATAAAAATGCCAAAGAAACGAAAGACCAGTATAATGTGGCTTGGATGCTCTGCTAAGAAACCACATAGATGTATTCAAATTCTTGTTACTACATTAGTAATACAATGCATACTAAATATATCACTACCTAAAGACTTACCACTTTTAAAAATAACTTTCAAATGATCATTAAAATCCTATGGTGTTGGCTGTTAATTTTACTCCTGGAAAAAATAGGTAATAGCAGTAGAAGCAGAATTAGTGGACTGGACAATACATGGGGACAGTTTGCAATGGTTAGAACTTTACACACAATTAATTTCTTTCACAAATGCATATGTTCACAGAAATTATTGATTTTACTTCTAGTAGTATTAAAAAAGGAAGCAGAGTTAGGAAATTTGTTCTTGAGAAGTCAATGACCATTGAGAGGGAAGGGAAACAGGAAGAAGCCTGGAGCCTACAGGAATTTATAATGGTGACAGTGAGGCAAAATCTTGCTTGTTGAAAATCTGGAGGGAGAAGCAAAAATGTTAGGACTGACTCAGAGATGTGCAAGCACAATCTTGGACTATTCACCCATGAATGCCATCCAGTTCTGATCATAGACTTCATTTGTGCGCCCAGTTGTGCACAAGAATAAATTTTATAGACATTTGACAGCCTCATTCAAAAGACTGCCCACAGGCAACTCTGAAATGCTCACCCCAGTGTGCTGCAATGTTTGCAGGATCGATGCTTAAAACCATTTTTATTATATAACCCTTCTTGTATAATCTCAATTATCAATAGAAAACCACTATTAAAAAAGAAGCTAGGATTAGTGCAATTGAAAGTATTTTGGTAGCTTTTTAAAGATTTTAAGATTACAATAGCTTTTGCTTTCCCTAATATAGCTATTACGTGATTTGCAGTAGAAACACTATATAATTAAGGCAGCTTAGTGTCAGTTGTGCGTGCATTCTAGTTTCCTTTTCTCCCCACCATGATTAAAATTTTTTAATCAAAGCAATTTCTATATCTAAGCAAAATATATTTCATAGAAACAGTATTAAATGCACATCTAGTTCTGTTTATGGCATATGCTTCCAATAAAGCAAGTTACTATGGGCACTCTCACCTTCCATTTTCAAGGTAAAAGGAATTTACTCCCATAAATTATACTTTCTTCCTATTTCTGGTACTTAACCATCTCAAAGGTGAAACACATCCTTTAAAACTTAATTGTAAAGAATTTTTCATTCATTAAATTTTGGAATAAAAGCTTTTCATTTTTAGCATTTTTTTAGTATTACCTTTTTAGCCAGAGGAAGTACTTGCATGCCTCTGCTGTCTTTTCACTTGTTCTAATAATGCTGGGATGTTTGGTTTGTTTTTCTAAAAAAAAAAAAACAAACAACAAACAACTGTTCCCACAACAGCTGCTTTCATCACTAACAGGTAACCAGCAGTGTCCATATTAAACAAATTTTAGAATATTCAAATACTAAGGAGTCCCTCTCCACTAGGCTGCACAAGCCTAAAAGCCTCAGCACTATGTTGCAGTGCCAGGGCTCCACATTCCACAGTAACATGGCAGACTCGAGAACCATCGCCCCCAGAGCCCCATACCAACAGACTTGGAAGCACAAACAGCACTATATAGGTTCCAATAAACACAAAGGAAAATTCATAGTCATGTTAATTAACTTAAAGCTATAAATACTGTATCTAAGTAGTAGTATAAGCAATACTAATTATCACTGTGTTTCAATGCAATACAAAATATAAAGGTGTCTTGATCCATATACAGAGGAAATACCTCTAAGTACAGGAGGATGCTGGCCCAAGTGCTCATTTGCAACTACTGACGGATCACAGCCAGTGTCCCACTCGTGTAGTAGCACCATTGAACTCCTTGCAGACAAACCACTCCTGTGTTTATAGGATGGAAGCAGATGAACTGCATCTGCTTTGGCAGTACTGTGCTCTTCTGACTCCAATTTTGACTTCTAAGAAAGCAGTGGAAAGTAAGTAGGGAACAATTACCAATACTGGGGACTGTGTTAAGGCTACACTAAACTTCATCTAAGAAGAGGATTTGCAGCAATTCAGTCAGTGCCTGGTACAAGTGTTTGATGTAGCAATAATAAACCATCATGACCTATAATTTATATTTTGTCCACCGGTTTTAAAAGGAACGTTATCAGTCTACATGAGGATCACACACTATGGAAGCTGCATCTGTGTGTCATTACTGAAGGCTGTAATGGCAGTAAATCTGCAGCACAGAAAGAGATGGAGCCTTATAGATTCAGACGTCCACAATCTGAAGGTTGTTTCAGAACTTCAGGGCACACAATACAGTATGGCCTGAGAAAATAACGTGGGATAGAAGGGAAATGGAAACAAGAGTATGCTTCAGATTGGAAACAAAGACTCCTGTACCCTTCTGTCTCTCTCTCTTTATCCTCCCAGCTATCAAATCAGACAACCCAGATTTATGTTTTGTTTTAGCTTATAATGGCCACCATACAACAGGGCAATGGGCCTAAAGCACACCCACTTAATCTTTCTACCACAACACATATTAAGTGCACATCTTATCATAGAATTTTGATGGTCCCTGAGAATCAGAAGTCTTTATTTTCCCAGGCTCCATGAGAACGTATGGCCCACACAAAACATATTGAATATACAAACCTGCAGAGGAAGATTGTTTTAAGGTCTGGAACTCACAGCAGGAACCAAGCTAAGTTCAGTTCCACTTGGAAGCCATAAAAGCATGGGTTTAAAAAAAGTGCACCAGTATCTGGTGTTTGATATCTAACAGTATGCAACAGGTTTATGACATGTATTAGGCTACAAAATCTGAGTTCATTGCTGGGAAAACAAAGCAGAACTCGGCTCTGGCATATGTAGTGGGAAATAGAAAGGCATGTCTCATAGTGTAATAGATAGTACTGCTCCCTCAAGAGCTCGAGCTGCACAGAGCAGGTGGTTCAATGAAAGACATCAGCACTTTCAAAAAAAATTAAAATACAATTAGAAAAGCAATTAAATAGCAGCTGGTTTAAATAAGAGTCAATACAGATTGGGTTTTACTGTAAGAACAACTCAATTCAGTTCTGCAGAATTATTTCTCAGAATTGAAAGGGTAAGAAAGTTTAGAGAAAATATGCAGTGAATAATTCAAACTGTCTCAGTCACACAGAACTCAGTTAAAAAGGGCACCAAATCATGAAATCTAGATGAGGTAACACTTTCAAACTACTTTAAAGGCAGTCTGATTCCAGGTTGGACAATCAAGTTCTGTAGCACTTTTTGTAGTCTTAGAACATCTTTTCCCTAGTTTTCAAAAAAAACTTCCCTCTCCCTCACATTAAGTAAAATAACCACAGAAACAACAAGAGAAAATGCCCAAGTATATAATGGAAAGAGGGAAACATACCAACATACATAACAACATACCAAGTCTATGTATTAAAAAAACCCAAGGAGTTTTATACATTAAATGAGATCAACAGAAGTAAGTGTTAAAAAGGGTCCTGGTGAATTTCAAAATATGCTTTAAAGGGTAGAACCATTTCCAGGAAGAACAGGAGTTACTTGCCAAGTAGGAAATCATGTCAGTATCAGCTATTCTTAATCATCATAGTCTCACGTAGTGGAGAAAATCCAGTCATTTCACCAAGTGAACACCAATTACTTTCATATTTCAAAGTTTTCTCCCGACACCATTTCTCCACAGCAAGTACTATATAAAGCCAAACGGTGGATCCTGGGTTTGAAAAAGTTTCGGGGTTTGGGTTTTGGTTTTTTTGTTTGATTGTTTTATTTCATTTTTAACATGACATAAATTAGAAAGAAAAATTTTGTGTTATGTATGATCCATAAGAGTTTGAATCAACTCACATCTATCCTGAATTATATTTTGGGTTAATCTTCCAGGCTTGTGAGTTTGTATCTCATCTTCTAGACAGCAAAGGTACAAAAGGAAACTGGTGTCCCGTGTGTAAAAACCAATAATCCCATATAGAATATTTTCCAAGAAATGCATTTCCAAAATGCAACTAACTGGAACTCTCAACCACAGTACACTGCGGCAAACATATGAAAAAGGGGCACTGGAACTGCACAACACCTTACCATCTTTCCCTTCCACGCTGCATGCTCCATGGGTCATTCCTCCCAGTGGAAAAGCAATCGATATGCTTAGGTGAGAGGGAACGTAAGGAGCAGCTCTCAGGCTGCTGTTTATCATAACAAAGCCTGAGACATGAGCAGCCCTTCTGTTCCTCCATGCTGGAGTACTCTGGAGGTTTCAATTCTACCATCAATCAATAACTGAAAAGCCAAGGCTTTGTTCTTTAGATAAATGCTTTAAAAATGGTTTAATTTCATAATATTTTCAAGTTTCAGGTTATATAGGGCTGTTAAGCAAGATTTTTAAAGATACACAGTCTAGCTGAAACACTTTTGAAGTACTGTAAAAAATTCTCTTACATATTGGACTGTTATCAGTTAAATTTCACTTTTGATAGAAAATTCTTTTTTTTTTTTTATTCTCCAGTCACTTGTGTGGAGTACAAGAAAGTAGAAAAACAAGCAAAGACAAATTATCTTGTTTTGCACAAGATTTTGCTTAAACATAAAAGGCTAAAACCTCATCCCCTAAGTATCTGAGCAGTGCAGCTGAAAGGCTGCTTGTGTCCTATGTAGAAGGGATTAAAACTTTAGTTAAATTTTAACTCAACTGTCTTTCCAAAACAGGTGTTATCATAGTGTCAATTAACATGAAACAAAACATGTGCATACATAAGCATATCATTTTGGCATATGCATATATACACATATTATGCAAACCAAGATCAGTTATACCTGAAAAATAATCACTTACCTGTTAATGTAACTTAGAGCAACATAGGTTGGCTGCTGAAGTTCTTGTTTCTCTAATACACGTGGGTCTGTATCTGGAATAAAAAAAATACATACATTGAATAGAGTTTTCTATATTTACATTGAAACAGATGGGGCTGTATGTTGCAAAGTAAATTAAGTGAAGACAAGCGATACAAAATAGCTCAACCCAGTTTATCCATATAGAGCAGGCTTAGCACAGCACAACCATTTGTTCATTCATTCATAAACACGAGTATTGCATTACTTTACACAAGAATTTGAAACATCAACAGTGATGTAATTTCCAACTGTCACACAAGTTTTCACAATCCCTCTCATAAATATTAGTTTTCACTGCTTTCTATGATTTACAGTGTTAGAAGGATCAAGCTTTCTTCTTTTTTAAATGTAGGTATTTCTAAATATGGTAGACACATTTTGAGATGTTTCAGGAGTGACTAGATCTCTTCTGCTGGGAATTGATACTTCTCTTCTGCACCTCTGAGTTTTGCTTTCTTCCTTCTCCACAGCTTGTTTTCTGAACCTCTCAATCAGAAAAGTCACACAAAATGCACTTGAAGCAAAATGCTTGCCAAGTAGAGCATTGCCCACCAAAAGCCCTGAGGCAAACACAATCCAATTCCCTTGAGTGCAAACTTTCTCACTCAAATGAGAGAATATGTTTTCAATCATTGTTTTCATTGTCCTTTTCAGTTAAGTTTTGCTTTTATCTAACAAAGAAGTAGCCTTGGTTTAAATTTCTGAAACCAAAACCAAGGGAGTATGCCCATAGTTCACATAGTTTTCTACAACAAAAAATTAAGATTATATTGAGGTTTCAAATACAGCCTTGTCCTACACTGCAGAAATCACCTCTAGGAGCTGAGCATAAATGATATTCAAAGGCTCCCAATGCAAAATGTGCATCACGCCTGTGAAGATTACTACATAGTCATTAACAACATATTTTATGCATTACTTTAAAAGCAATCCTGGGTGCAACTTCTGCATTTTAACTATAAAGAATACAGACTGCTTTCACTAAATGGCTCCCCACAGCACTGCTGCTATCCATCTTTTATTTCTGAGAAGCATCTACTTTGTGCTGGGGGAAAGGGAGAGGAACCCCAAGCAAAACCCATAATTCAGATTGTTCTTGCTTCGTCCTACAACTTTCAGCTTTGTTAATCTTCAAAAGCTTGTTATCTTGAAAACCACATTTGTTTGACCCGATTGGTTGCTTCTGGTGGTTTTTGTGGGTTATGTTTTGTTTTTAAAACAAGACAATTATTTTGAAATCTGTCTCTGCTGCCCGGTCTTAAGGAAGATTTTTTTAACTGAAGCGAATGAGGACTGTGCTTGAGGTAGGTGTGTTTGCCACACCACTGCCCCATGCAGGTAATGTCTTTATTCAGTGAGCATGGAATCCCCTGTCCCATCCCCTCAGACTGATCCTAATCTTTCTTCCTACATTTGCTCCTGCAAAGCTCAGGCTCCAGGATTTCCTCACATGCCTTTATTGATATGTCCCTGAAGAGACAAATACCTTTAAAGAAGTTCAGAGAAGAGGGATAAAAGCACAAGTGCAAATCCCAGGAGCAATCCCATGCCTGTTATCTTTAAAAGGTGCAGATCTTGCTGGTGCCTGGGGAAACCCTGCAGTAATTACCATCACGCCATGCTCAGCTCCGTATTAAGCTAACCAAGGACAGCAAGGCATCAGCTACCTTACGTGCTGTCTTGGTAATTCACTTCTCTGAGGCAAAGTTAGGTTCACGCAAGACACAAAGATATTTTACTTGTCTTTGTTTCTACAAAACCCAGTCATTTAGCAGGCTAGGCACACAACTGCTGTCATGGTAAACTCTGTTAGATTTACACCTCGGTGGTGCGTGGCCTGCCATGAAACTGTCTCGATTCAGAATGTCTGCAGAGCATTAATCGCAGCCAGGACCACGTGAGGACTGCCTCAACCCAAGTTCAGGCATCTGTGGTTAAATGACTACGTCTCTGCTAATCCAGTTCTTAAATGGGATTAACCTCTATCTATAAACAACAGTTTCTGTGACTGAAGGACACAAAATTGGGGCTGGTTTACATCAGAGTGCTGCGTGTATCTGAGGGGGGGACAGGGAAAGCTCTAATGACAAGTCTACCACCCTTCTGCTGCTCACCAGCAGCTCACCATTGCACCATCTGAAGATGAAAATGCAAAGACAAAACCCAAAAGCTCCATAACTTTTGTAGGAGCTTGTTATCAAAGCAGAGAGAAACTGGCCTGCTGGCACCTGCACAAAGCAGAGTCCTGCCTCCCGGTAGGTGCTGCCTGACATCCGAGGAACTCACTGCACACGGTCCCTGTCCAGTGTACCCATCCCTTCCCCCTCCACGTATCAGACTTCCCAAGTATTTCAAGTCGATTGTGTTGTATATCCCAATTCCACCAAAAAATAATCCAGGAGGTGGTCAAGAAAATCTTGTATGAATTTAGCACTCAAAATGCTTGACACATTTCATTTGTCCTGCAACCACCTGCTGGGTTGCCGGTCATGAGAACATCGCATTCACTTCTGCAGCAGGAACTACACATAACACCATTGGATATTATTTCTCTTCCCTAGCTATAATAACAGAAGATAAAAAGAAAGCACAGAAACTTGTACTGGGGCCACTTCATGGCCCTCAGAGAAGAGCTGAAAGGAGCAGGGACCAGGCCAGTTGTGCCACAGGTGCCAGCAGCCACGCGGCCCTGGCACTGCCCTTGCCCTGGTGGAGAGGCACGAAGGCCTCACCAGCAGCCCACTGCACCCACCTCAAGCCTGCACAGCCTTGCTGCCCAGGGCACATTTACACATTGCTCACCACCACCAGCTTTTTTCTCACTGTCTTAAAATGCCACTGGCCCATTCCTCTCCACCTCCATTCTCTCCTCCTCATCCTCTGCCCAACCTCAGCAGTGCCTTTCCATTCTCCTGTCCTAACCCCAGGTCTTGCTCCTCACCCCGCCTCCCCTGTCGATCTCTCCTGCCCTTGCTGCCCACTTCTCTCCCCTCAAAATGTCCTGACACAGGAGCAAGTTAACAATCACATGGAGACATCTATAATCACTTGTTCAGTCTTGTACTACAGGACTGGGTGTATATACAATTCTTTCCCTGTACTGCCCTGCTCCCTGCTGCAGCCACTGACTTTCCCCCCACCCCTTATTGTATCTTAATCCCAATTTAGTCAGTCTGGGCTTACTTTCTTGACATTAGTTAGCACAATGTTGAGCAGAGGGTGAATATACATTATTGTTAACAACTACAAAAAGACCATAACCATTCCAGGGTTCCTTAAAATGAAAAGAAAGAACAACAATTAGTTCTTTTTCCTCTTTTTCTTTTTTTCTTTTTTTTTTTTTTAAAAGATGGCAAACCCAACTACAGTAAGATTAAGTGATTAAGTAGCAGTATTCCCTGATGCTGAAGCTTCAAGCCTGGACTACCACTGCTCTGCTCTCACACACCTAAACGCGTTCATACAGACACTTGCATTGTTTTCTAACACCACACATGCTGCCCAAAGCCACAGCCTCCCAACGTCTGTTACTCCACTCACCAGGATGTTTCGTATCACCCAACACTCTCAACTATCTGAGCAGGCAATGAAGAGAAGAGGAGGCAAAAATCTATTGTCAGTCTCACAAAACAATGTATAATGTAAAATGTTCAGTCAATGTTTTCTTCAAACACGCATAGGCTGATCAGTCAGCCAAAAGTAGCCAAAATAGTTTCCAAACAGACACCTGTAATGGATTAAACACTCACAGATGACAAATCTTTTTCTTGAAAAGTATTTAAGCAGTACAGCCTAGGACTGATCTGAGCTCCCTTTCTAACAAGAAAAATATCCAGATAGCACACACACCAAAACAGCTACAGATTTTGAAGGGACTGGTTGATTAGTATTAACTAGTTACCCTCACTCCTTGAATTAACACGGCCTATCGAAGACTTGTTACTTCATTAATTTTGCTGTAACACTTTAAATCTGGTAGAACAAATTGCCAACCGCTGTACATTAGCTGCCTTCACTGCTTGTCTCTTCTCATAAGTAAGCATTATGTTCTGCTGATTTCAGTACCACAGTGGGAAGAGAGAAAGCACCATGTACTTTCTGTAATGTGACAGGGTTTTTTTAGCTATGTTATCTTATTTTACTGTGGTGTTGGATTTTGGAAACCTTGGGTTTTTTCTTTAATGAAATGTTATAAAAATAGAATTTTCCTCTCATACCAACTACCCGAGTTTTGCTCCAGGCTCGCCCCACCTCACTATTAAAAGACTAAAGTGTGCAGGAGAGAGAGAGTTACTCAACTAATCATCCATAGCATCAGACACCTCCAATTTCTCACATCCACAACCTGTTTCATACTGGGCAACCAGACAAGTCGTACGAGCGTCTAATTAAGACTAAGACCATAAATTGCACTGTGCCACCTTTGAACTGCTCAGCCGAAGCCAGGCATTTTCTGTGGAGTGTATTACAACAAAACGAATCACTGACGACTGAACCAACCTGTGATTACTAAATCACCCCACTGTGCAGAAATAACTTGCAGCTTGGAAACACTGCAAAATCCTACCCTGGAGAAGTATTTTAGAAAGAGCAAATAATATAAAAAGCATACGTGTTCTATGTAAGTACAGTCATTATTAATTGTATAACTTTGTTCTACATGAGTATTTCTGTACAAAAATACAATAACAAAGATGTGGCATGTATGATGGAGCAGTAAGTTTTGCCCTACAAGATACAAGAAATTTATCATAAGCATCTTCACATGAGAACTTCACTTTCATAAAGTTCTTGCATTTAAATCTTTGCGAAAAAAATCACTTTTCACCTTATAAAGGGCACACAGAGAAGTACTTACAAATTTCAGTGGAATTATTTTACAACCACAAGCCGCCTTCTTACAGGGACTAGGAAAGGTCACTACCACTAACAAAGTGGCAAAGATAGTCTCAGAAGAAAAAATAGTGACTTAAAGGAGGTAAAGTTTAAACTACTCTTCAACATCTTGAATATAAAAGTGGCCAGCGTTGCTTCTTACCCCACCATTCCACCACTTAACAAGCAGAAGCTGAGGTCAAGATTGACAAGAATCCGGGTACCGAAAGAAGGACACACGATTCCCTGCTCACATACAAATGAAATTATTGGATTTACATGATTTTTTGGGTAGCTGTAACCCTCCAACAGATTTCACTGATGTTGTAGATATTACAGTTCGGGGGGGGTGGGAGGGTGCCCATACCTTAAAAAGATGTAGGTTTGAAAAACTTGTCTTCCATTAGCCATGCCATTACTTAAGCCAAAGTTGCAAGATCAGCAAAAAGACAAAACTCCTCCTGCCAGCCTAAGGGAGTTATTTCTGTTTAATCTCAAAAAAGTAACAAAATGCTTCAAATGTTATGAAAATAATGATCCTGCAAAGGATTTTAAAGGCACTACACCTCATAGTTACAAAGACCAAGGACTTGCAGCATGATCTGTCTCCCAAGCCACTCAGAGATGTGATGCACCTTTTTGTGCAAGATTGGTACAACATCACAGTGGATTGAACTGCCAACACAGAGGTCCCCCAGGCTTACAACTGGCTTTGTCAGAACATCCGCACACATGTTCTGCTTGCCCACCACCAGGTTCACAAAGTGCCTCTCTTATATTTCACTTGGCCTTGAAAACTGGCTGATATAACTCAGCTCAGCTAATTAATTAAAACCTACACTTCCCTTGAAACTAGCTTGCTTCATTAATGATGCCAAAGCAAACATTTCTGTTGGCTTCCTCAAAAGTCTGCAATTGTTCTTACATGGATGTAGCTTAACAAGTCAGAAACAGATAAATTCAATATTACTGGAAACTGTTCCCCATCCAAAACCTCCAATTACAAGGAAGCCACTATGAATTTCAGAGTTTCAATTCCAAATGCAGTGTAATTCAGGTCTTCTTATGAATTTAAAGGACAAGATCACAGACAACTGTGATTTTACATGGTATTAACATGGTCCCCTAGTTACATCTTTAACAGAAAAATACATTCCCTCATCTCCAAAAAGGAGATGATGCTCTACACTTTAAAGACAGAACATTGGAGGATAAATATTACAATTCCGCAAGAGGTTTAAACCTACATGACTTCAAGAGCACCTTTAATATTTGCACACAAGTTTAAGTTCTCTCTAAGATCAAGGTGTTAAATGCCACAGAGATGGATTTATCAAAATGTGTGAAAAAGATGAGATACCGAACTCTTCCACATTTCCAGATTAAGCTCTCGTTACACAGATGACTAAGAAAGTTACATTCGGGCAAGTAAAAAACCCAAGAAAACACTGTATTTATTTCAATTTTCACAGTTTCAGTGAACACTGGAGGCTTCAGGACATGTTTTAGTACAAAATTCTCCCCGTTTGGTATATCCCAGACTTGCAAAAGTTTCTGTTAGCTGCAAACAGTTTATTTGCCCTGTCACATTGCCCATAAGTGTGTGAAGCCATGAATAACAAAAAAACCTCAAAACACCCAAAAGACACAGCCCACATATATATTACGAGAATGTCATGAAACTGCAGTCTTTATGGTCAGCTGGGAGACAGCTCTATTGGGCTGACAGTGCTCTACTGGCACTCTGTTGCTGCTCAAACCAGTACTTCCCACTCAGCAACTGACTGGTTGCAACTGCTGCATTACTGCAGAAGGATAACAGAGCCCAAAGCCAAAGTAAGGCATCACAGGTCACAGTCCAAGGTTTAAACTACTGAGGACCTCTCCTAAAGCCTGCGCAAGCACAGCAAACTTAGCGTTCATGTTAACAACTGCAGATTACCTACTAAGCGTGCAGGCAAGTAGTTCACAAAAAGGAATATCAAACAGAAGATTCATTTAAATGAAGGCTGACTCAGGCAAAAAGTCAACAAGTGTATATTGGGAGTGCACACACAGAGCTGGAAGGCCCAGAAATCAGCACATGCTAACTTAACACCCTGGTTTAGCACACAGTAGCCTCTTCACATAGGTGCCCCTTGCAAAGAAGCGAGGCAGCCTTCAGGCAAGCTCCTGAAGAAAATGTGAATTGTAAAAACAGCCTCTTCATAGGAAATGCACCCTGATGCCAGGGAAAGCACTCCAGCATTCTACCTTCACCGAGTGTTACGACTGCACAACCTGTAAGAAGCGGTCAGAGGACATCACTGTCAGAGCGACCTTATAAAAATGGGCATCACAGAAGTTCAGAAGAAGCCTGCTGAAGGTAAAAGCACAAAAACCTCCAAGAACACCACCATCAACAGCATCTGTTCGCTGCTGCAGCCCAGCACATGTGAAACTCCATTGTATAAAAAAAATTCTGTGAGACAAGAAGAACTCAGAGCTCTGTCATACGAGAAAATGCTATCTTGCTGGGTGATGAGGTACGATACACTAGTTCAGATAACCTACACAGAAACAAATCCATGCTTTGGCCTTACAGCACACAGAAGAGTAGAACATTTTTTATATAACACTATTACTAAGCAATCCTGTTCCTTGCAAGCTGCCACTATTTAATTCAGACTGTGAACTCTTAGAAGTAATGGTCATCCCTTACTTCCCATTGCCCAGCCAAATAGGGTTCTAATTACAGCTTCACATGTACAAATTTAATGCATAATTACTACAAGGATTTCAGGTTAAAATGGTAGTTCAGCAATACACCTGAGTAGATGATTTGACATTTTCGGGTTTTAATTTAAAACCAAATAGCCAAGTAAACGTAAACACAAGGATTTGCAAAACCTCTGAAAAGCATCTTTCATTTAAAAAGAAATTACTTGTGATATAACCACATGTGAGAAAAAAATATTTCAAACATGGACAACAGAAAAGAGAAAGAATACATAGGGTCTAATAATGGATCCTGAATCTTTAAAATGTTCTAATTTCTGCAATTAAGTTAATTAGTGCATGCTAGTAAGTAGTGCTCCTCAGTTGCTGAAAGCAACCTTTGGATCTGTCATGCTGTCTTCAAATAGGCAATTAAAGTGAAAAATTAGACTGCATAATTTTCCAGTGCCATATATTATATATAAATAATACAACCCACAAATAAGAACAGGAGAGAAGTTCTCAACCCAAACACTTGATCAACTTAGCCATGCCTTCATCTGTTTTTTGATAATATATTACTTTGCTACTCTTGTGGTCCTTATATTACTGCCTTAACAAGAGTTCTCCCTTGCCAGAAATTAAAAGAACTTTCCATCCCTCTGTCCCCAAAATAATTTGCATTAACTGAGGTTGGATAGTATCAGACACATCAGGATAACTGCATGGTAGTAGACAGATCCAAGCAACTGATCTGTGTCTTTGTTCCTCAGTGGGGCAATCTGATTGACCAGAACTGGCCTGAGGTTGCCCTAGGAGTTGATTTCTTGCTTCACACCAATTTACAGTACTGTAAACCAAGTGCAGAATTTGTGTAATTCTTTATTTAAAAGACTGGGGGGGGAGGATGATACACTGTAAGCATTCTCAGTGGAAAGCTTGACGGTCATACACAGCCTGTGAGGAACAACATCACAGCTTCCTTCCCGTCCTTACAAGGTATGTGAGGTCTCCGCACACCATCCTGCATCTGAATCCTCTCTCTCCAGCACAGGAGCACAGGTAGTACGCTCTCTCAGCAGAGAAATTCAAGCTGTGGCCTTTCCCAGGCCCGTTAGAAGCTGGGCTGATGAGAGAAACAGCCCAGTCCATGTGTGCCTCCTCAGACCTCTGGCACAGCTAAACAACAAGCTACCACCTATATACAGCTGCTTCAGCCTGCGGTTCCCCCACCAGAAGGGAGGACATCTGATCAACCAACCAGTTTTTAAGACATCTCCCATGCGCCTCCTCCTCCAAAAACCCACCCAAAACTCCAGCAGCAGCTATGAAGCAGGGAGCTGTGCAGGAAGGTATAACCATAATTCATTCAGAGCATATTACTGTGCACTGTGATTGCAAATATCCTCATTATATTCTTGGTAGCTCATCTCTTGGAATATAAAAAGTAATGCTGTAAATCAGATACTTCATTTTTATTCAAACGGAACGCAGTTGCTGGTAACCAGATGCAGAGCTACAGATGCCAAAAAGGTGCCTCGTGATCTTTCACATGTAGTGAACTGCAAACAGGCTTCATGTGCCGTGATGCTTTTCCACTTATGTTAAGTAGTTTTTATTTGAAACCCACAATTATTGTTGCAAACAATTGCAATAATTAATGGTTACTTTTAATAGGTAAAATATTCGTTAATCAAATCACCAGGAGACCAGCAGAGTGCTAGAAAGGTCCCTTGGGGGGGGGAAGTCTGCTGCTACGTTATTTTATTTTATTATTTTATTTAATTTTTTTTTAAATTGTGAGATTCTATTTTTGAAATGTTAGCATCTTGCTTGCACTTTCTAAGTGCAAATATACTTATTGAAGCTTAAAATAGAGAAAAAATAGAATGCAATTTTCACTGCATTTCCCAACATCTAACTCAAGTCAAATAATCTCAGGAGGTGCCACTGGAGAGTGTTAAAATAAAAGGCCCATTCTTACTTCACAGTGAAGCACACAGGACGTAGCGTATCTAACCAGTACTCTCTAAAATGATCCCATTCCAGTAAAAAAATGAGTATTTCTATTCCTTATCACGCTATGATGTTTCTTTTGTCTGAGAGTTTTAAAAACTCATATACTGTGGAAAGGCACTCATCTTCAAACCAGCTGAATCGGAAGCTTCCCAAAATTAATTTTAAGAAATTAATCCCTAGTCCATAATTTCGGGGTATTAGTCTGTTCTGAAATGACGATAAAAACACCTTCATGGCATGCAGCACCCTCCCCAAACACAGACACCAGCATAATGCTCTTCCTAATCACTTTTGTAGGTCCTGGCTACACTTGGTGTCCTCTGCACGAGTGGTAACACAGAGTTATGTTGGCAGAGCCATCTAATGGAGACAGAGCAAGAGCACAACAAATGGACTTCTCCTGCGGACATAGTTGTCTCATCTCCCCAGATCACAGGAGGCCAAGACAAACCCTGTGCCAGCAGAGCTGTGACCCACCCCGGGGGGGCGAGTGGGTATGTGGGTGCCTGTCAGGGAAAGCATTTTCCATTCCCTGCACTGACAGACTGGAGAGACAAGAGAAAAAGGGCTGGAGAGTCCTTTCGAATGGAGACCCAGCCCTGCAGATTTCCTAGGTTTTCAGTCAAAAACCTCCGTTTCCAAAATTCACACATTTCTCCACTCTCTAAGGTCATACACATCATTATCCGTCACACTTGGAAGCCGACAGGAAAAACGAGAAGCATTCATCTTGCGTTCAGCATATTGCCAAAATTATGAGGAAATATTTTTTTGATTTGGCAACGGATTGATTTGAGGGTTAATTTAGTGGGTTTCTATGAGAACCAGGGCCTGGCCTGGGCAAATCTGTTGGGAAGTTTGGACTTTTATTTGGGCAAAACCTGGTTAACTAGTAGTAGAAGAGCCATCTGTACATAAATCACAAGTCTGCACTTTTTCAAATCAAGCATGTGAGCTGAGTTCACGCTTAAATCCATACTCCAGGATAAACAGTTTTGCATAAAGCAAGCAGTCATTTCAAAACAGCTAGCTTTCCTTTTTTTAAAAAAATGAAAATTTAGAGGTTTGTGTTTTGCCTTTTTTATTATTATTACTCAAATACTCAAACCCTTGTTCTCATCTAGGCTTAATAATGAAAACCTGGCTAAACATTCCAAAATAAACAAAACCTAGTATTACTTTAAATAAAAGTTAAAAATATATAACTTGACAGTTCTGATACTTGAGGGTTTTATTTCCCAAAGTAGTAATGATCTCCAGGAGTTAAAATAATACTATTATATCCCAATTCCATGGCCAGCTAAACCACAACTGAACTTCAGTGGCACATATTTCATCTGCAATGTCAGAAGATCTCCATTTCGGACTATCAACACAGCACTAAATTTTCAAGTGTCACTGAGAACAGGCCACTTCCAATTTTGTCTGGAAACACTAAAATGGACCACTGCAGGCAGCACAGCTAGTATTTCACAAATTAAACCTCTTCATCTTTACCATGAATCAAAAGGAAAGCTTTTTACCGTAAGTTATTTACTGCATCTTCACTCCTCTGCAAACAGTGGTTGCAGGGGGTTTTTGGTTTATTTTTTGAGGGAGGGTTGTATTAGAAGGAAACAATACATATTTTTCCTATGAGTCACTAAAATTGCTATAAGAAGCTTAGCTTCTGGGCTACTACTCTGCACAGTCTTGTAGGAGACAGACTGGATTCCTAATCCTCACTTCCTGCTGACAGGAACAGGGAGTGCACAAAACTAAGCCATTTCTTGTAATGAAGAAGGAAATGGCATCATTAGTTAGCATTATTGAAGAGAAGCCCCCTCCAGAAGACAGCAACCATGGCTGGTGGAGCAAGGACAGGAACCGACTGTGTAAGAATGCCAGGTGCTCAAGTAACCTTTATTTGCTAGAATGCCTTTTCCAAAATTCATTTGGACATACTGTGTCTTACACAATTTTATTTCATTGGAAATTATTTCACCACCACTGGCGCCTTATTCAAGACTATGACCAACTCCACATTTGTCACCAGTGCTACGCATGAAACACCCAGCAGCAAGCCTAACCCACAAAGAGCTAGAACACACACACACATCATCTATCCAGCACCTTTCTTGCAGAGGTTCATCCCTCCCTAAGAGGAGGACATCATCACTGAAAATATTAGGTTCACATTTGCGCACTATTGTGAGGTAAAAATCTACTTCTCTGCAAACAAACCAACAAATACTTTTATTTAGGTTTATTGTGTCGCTTCTGTAGGACTTTGAAAAAATCTAGTTCTTTACTGAGAGGGTGGTTGGGCACTGGAATAGGCTGCCCAGGGAGGTGGTGGAGTCACCGTCCCTGGGGGTGTTCAAAAACAGGGTTGATGAGGCACTTGAGGCCATGGTCTAATGGTTAGGAATATGATGGGATAAAGGTTGGACTTGATGACCCTGGAGGTTCCTTCCAACCATAATGATTCTATGATTCTAATATTCAATCACCGGGATAACAAGTCCTGGTATGGAAGAAACTCCTGCTGTGCTGTTAACCATAAGCCTTGAGCAACAAGACTATTTTGTTTGCCCTTAAGTACCAAGGGTGGAGTAGATCTTCTGCACTTCTGTACCTTTGAAAGAGCATTTCAAACTATCTCCTCTTGACAACTCGTAAGGTGGAACAGATCATTTCACACACTGAAGTTACCACCACAGCTCCAGTACCTCCAGCCACCAGGAGCCAAGTGTGGGAGGTGGTTTGGTGCCCTCCGCTGAATGACACCCGGCTCCTTGGGTCCAGCTCTACAGGAGAAGCTGCAGAGGAGGGAAGAGGTGAAGTCCCGCAGGAACGACCCTTAATTTGCTGTCTCAGTGCAACGGCCTGGACGGGTACAACGAGGAGACATTTTCTGTTCCAGGGAGTGCGGTGCCCGTTTCCTTTGGTGAGACAACCTCAGGTGTTCCGCGTCGCCGATGGCTTTTGCTCAGGGCGGATTTCCAGGGGCTGCTCAGCCCGGCGGGGCCCCCGCGGGCCGGGGCGGACCGGGCCGAGGAGGCGGCAGCTGAGGGAGAACCGAGCAGCCAGGGAGGGAAACACCTTCCCCGCAATGGGCAGGGGCGGCCGCTGCTCCGCCGGGAGACCGAGGCCTCGTACGAGTCCTTAGTGGGAGAGTGAAGAGAAACGAGGGACATTCACCGCTCTGGTGTGACAAGGCGGGGCGGGTCGGTTTGCATTGGATTTAGCACGGGCTTTGCAAACCTCCCGTGCGCTTCCACGCAGCGCCGCGCACAGGGTGCCGCGCC
>VZRW01009980.1:17356-91278 GCA_013398125.1 Aegotheles bennettii | reverse complement strand
GCGAACGCGGCCCCGGCTGGCAGCGCCGCCCGCCCGCCGCCATTTCCCTGCCCGGGCAACGCCGAGGTGCGGCGCGGCCGGCAGCTGCCGTTCGATAGACGGCATCTCGCCCCGCGACCGGAGGCGTTCTCCAGCCGTCGGTCACCGTCTGAGTTTTCTCCTCACGAGGCATCGGCGGCAGCCGCCGTCTTTCCCCTGCCTGCTCTGGCAGGCGCGGAGCCCCTCGGGTGTTCTGTGCCAGGGTGATGGTGAGGATGGTAGGGAGGCACCGCATGCAGTAACAGCATCGATATCAATAGCAAATCTGCGCCTGTGAGGCGAAGCCGGTGCGATCAGTCAGCAAGCAACTGAGAGGAAACCCGAGCACAACAAGGTGCCCCAAACGGGGCACTGCCCCTGCAGCACCGAGCCCCAGCTCTGCACCCCTGTTGGAAACGGGGCACACGAAATGGCTTCTCTGGTGAACACGGCGTACACCGGTTCATCCTCACAGGACACAGGGCTGTGCAGCAGCCTTGGCCTCCATCGCCACTCGGTACGATTAAAACATTCCTGTTAGAACTTACGATATTGTCCACTGCCTAAATACTAAGGGTGTCCCCCTTCATCTACTTCTTTTCAGTCGTTTCTTCAAAACACAAAGGTATTGAGGCACTTTTTCTACTTCCAATATGATGTAGAGAAAACCCAAATGAGATTGAATGAAGTAGTCTCAATGTCTTCAAAACACAAAACTTAAGGGAGGAGGAAATGATCAGTTTAACATAGAAAATAAATTCACATAAGCCTTAAAATGTTAACACTAAGTAGAGATTTAAGGAAATCAATAAGCTTAATAATAAAAGATGTTTTAAGGCCAAGGTATGTTCTTACACATTCTATTTTTACTTTATTATCACAATCAAAACTGTGTTCAGTAAATAAAAATTTAATTTCCCAGTGTGAACACAAAGGAAATGCAGTGTTACCAATTCCTTTAAAATTCTAATACTCTCTTTGCCCTCACATAGAATTTGGATATAGATTTATTAATCAAATAGTCACAGCAAGGAATGCAAAGTTAACTTACCATAGTAAAAAAATATTTACAATTAAGGCATCAGGAAGACTATTCACTAAAAAAGCTCTCAAAACTTTACATTAAATCCTTTGGTTTCTGCAGTTTTGCCTGACATAAGTGTCTGTATTTCCTTAATGTTTCATGTAATAGAGAGCAACAGAAGGGCAATCAATGCACTTTTGGCAGGTGGAAGTAGTGCTCCAGGTTCATACAAGTCAAGCTCAGGAAGGCTTCTCAGCAGAGAAAGCTCATTTTCTGCTCAGAACACCTAAGAGGATCAAGCACTCTAATAAATGCACTGGTATGTCAAAAATCTGTTTTAATTATATTAGAGCGAGATAAAAGATACAAAAGAGAAAATTTTCCTACAAACAATCAAATTTCTCCTTGCACTTCATTATGTACAAAAGCCATTCACTCATTTTTGCACGAGCTTGCTATGTTGTGTATTTCTGATGTCTTGTAAGAACGCAGACAAGCAATACCTCACCCCTAGCTCAGTACAACTTCAAAAGGTACTCTGCTCTGTTTCAAAACAGTGTGAAATTTACTGTATTTGCCAGTCTGTAGCAATTTGAAAAATGGATTCTTCAGAATCACCAAAACATCAGTCATTTTGCTCTTCCTATCTATTATAAGTAATTAGAATCAAGCAGAACTTGGAAACAGGTAGGGGGAAAAGGAGGACATCAGTGATGTTAAAAACTCAAGCAAGGCCTTCTCAGGTCATGATACATAAAGATCTACAGTATATATACACCTGTCCTTGTATCTCAAAGAAAAGATGCACAATCCTCTAAACAAATTAGCTGCTAATTTTTCACTTAATTGCTGCCAAAATATTGCTTTCTGAAGTGGTGGTTTAGTACCTTCTAAATTCTACTGTTGTTACTGCTAAACAGCAGTTAACTGTTAGAAGTTGACAGCATTATCCATTATTGCAGCAATAAATCTTACTATTTTTATTCTGTTCCTCCTCTGATCAACAGCTGATTATGAAATAAAAAGCACAGCATAAAATTCTCAAAATTTTAAGGGATATGATAAAATGGAGACTTGGTACATAAAGGTCCTGATACAGAATTTAAGGACAATTGAAACTCTGATGACCTTAGCTCAGTGTCTATACAGCTATGCTGCTACTTACTTTGTTGGAGTTATTTTTAAACAGAGTTTTAAAAAAATCTCTAAAGAGAATTAAATAATTTGGCCCAAAAGGACTACCAGTCTATAGAAAGGCACTTTCAACTTTTAAAAATAATAGTTCTTTCTCAAAACATATCTCAGTAATCATCTTACAAATGTAATTGGTTATACATTAGAAAAATAAGATCACCTTTCCAAGTATATTACTACAGTCAGCAGCAGGTGGCTTCCTGTTTGTAGTCTCTTTCTCTCTTCTCAAGAAATGGCTTTAAAAGTTTAACCAAACTCTTTAAAATGTTTCCACCGAACACTTACTTAAAAAGGTATGGCCTATTTGTTCAGAGGAAGAGCTTGTTTGGTTTGCTGTTTCTAAACAAACTAAATAAAAGAATCCAATTGGCAACAAAATCTTTCTCCAGGTTCAATAGACACTGGCATATCAGCATCAGGACAATATAACTGCATTCCTGCCGGGCTGAGTTTGCGGTATTTAGCTAAAGTTGCTTTGAACTTTGTATTCAGGACTGACATGGAGTAAATAAGTACGGTGGTTGGATTACAAGAGAAATTAAGACAACCAGCGAGAACACAATCCCTGCTCCTCCCAACAAGCCTTTTCTATTCCCTGCTCCCAGTTCTAAATACATCTACTAAGACTAAGTGAAATACCTCTCTCTCCATTCAGTTTGGATTTTAGCAGCTTTTAATATTCATTCCTTAATGCAGTTTCAGTGTGCTCACCCCTTGCTCTACAGAGTGGTATTGATTTGCAGCAAGAAGCAGAGAAATGCGTAGTAACTCCTTCGTAATTTATGCTAGCTCTAAAGCTTTCCACTACAGTCAGTAGGCTACCTAATAGCTTAGTCAAAATGAAGACAAATATCTATGACAGAAAACTGTGGGGAAGGTGGCATGAATTAAAGAGTATGAAAATAAACACCTCAAACTAGCCACCTCGGTGGGAGGCTGACATTGTCTGTCTGCCAATGAACTGCAGACAAGATGCTTAGAAAAGCCCCGTAACAAAGAAAAAGCTGCATATTGTTCGAGGGTTCCCATGTCAGCACCAGCCCTGAAGCCAGAAACATTAATAACTTTTCTTTTGCTTTTCTTCTTTCTGGGGCAGAGAAGGGAATTGAAATCAAAACAAACAAACAAAAAGTATCTCTTTTACTGCTAGTTGAAATCTGTCCATGCCAAGTACTTATGTAAAATGCAGGGATTGAGGGTTTCTTGTTTGTATTTTGAAAGGGTTAAAAAAGGTCCTACAATTTGGCTGAATTGTAAAAAGCTTCAGACAATCCTTACCAGAGGCTCTCCACTGCATCAGCTCAGAAGCCCAGCTTGCCAATTTGATGAGGTAATTAGCCTTGCTTACATCTATTTCTAATTACATCTATCTTTTCCTCCTTTATGTACTTGGAAAACACTTTACCAAATTTAGTAACAATGAAAAGTACCATACTGACAGCTGTCAAAAAATGCCTTACCAAATTGCCTTGGTAACCAGAATATCAATAAGAGCAGTCAAAAATGTAAGTTTTTCTATTGTTATATCATGGGGACAAACACTTTCCAGCTTCCAAGTTTGAAGGCATGTACTGGCATATCATTCCAATGCAGGATGAGACCCAAGTACTTCACAACCCATTGCGATCTGACTTAGAAATCTGATGGAGTGGGCTGTGGGCTGCTCTAACATTCCTCAGGCTGAATCATCAGTGGACTAGGACAGAGGTGGATGACAGGAGGCAGACTGCACTACAGTCATGATGCAGCCTGAGGTAGTGTCTGCTGGAAAGACAATAGTCCATTCTCCATGTCCATATAATTAATGCCCTTCTCTCTGCAGCTACCAGCTAAGATTATAAATCAGCATGTTTTGCAATATTAAAAGCCACTCCAGCTGCAAAGGCACTAAGATCATAAATTCTTCTCAATGCATATTTGAACAGCATCAGGCAGTAGTGAGGCTTTCCTGAGAACATTCGACAGCTGTAAAATAGCTGTTTCAAATTTAGTTTCTACCACAGGAGATGGAAAAGACCTGTATGAACTGTTTAATTAATAGATTAAGCCAGTAAGACCCATGAGGAAAAAATTCAGCTCTTAACAAAAGGTTTGTTTCTTAAAAAGATTACATTTTATATTCTATGTGATGTTTTTGAATTGAATTAAGACAAAATCCTGGGTTGAAGAACAACTCCAGATCTCATCTCCCTGTAGTTACTAATGCATGTCAAGTTAATGGTGGGGATACAGTTTGAGGTATTTGTCAAAAGGATCATCATGCTAACTAGAGGTCTGGGGAATCCACACGCTAGCTCTTCCTCACACAGGCATGAAAAAGGTCATTGCTAGTCAGTTTCTTTTCTCATATGAAGTCAAATGGTTCTTAATCTCCAGCTGATCACTTAATTTACCAAAAAGGAAAGAAGACTACTTTTTCTACAACTCAACAGCAGCTGTAGTTCCCCTCATGTGTTACCTATGCAAATTACATCTCTGCTGTACAATGGATCTGGTTATTTAAGAGCAGGTTTGGAGTGGTAGGGAAAAGAAACAATAGTA
Organism: Aegotheles bennettii; assembly: GCA_013398125.1. Classification (NCBI taxonomy): domain Eukaryota; kingdom Metazoa; phylum Chordata; class Aves; order Caprimulgiformes; family Aegothelidae; genus Aegotheles; species Aegotheles bennettii. Next base: position 86,501 of record VZRW01009980.1, on the reverse strand, counting down.
TTTGCCATGACCATTAAAGGATCCTTCAATTCTCTGTCTAACGATGATCAATAGCTGCAATTACTGCTCAGTGCTTTCCAGGTTTAAAGCAAAGATGAAAAAGAATTGTCATGAGGCAACTGGAAAAACACTGCACACAAAGCATTGTTTTAGCCCACCATCACTAATGGTGAAGCTTATTATAAAGAAAATTATTACATACCAAAGTTAATTTTGGTCCATATTTTATTTTTTTTACACCTAAACCCCTCTCCTGTTTGCTGTAGATACAATAAAATGATTTATGCTACATTATATTGGCTGTCACAACTGAGTATTTACAGACGGTGAGGTGTGAGCATAACTGTACTTGAAAACCTTGCCATAAACACACTTCCTTTCACAGTTCCAACACAAACACAATGCCATTTGCTTACATTATTACCAGTGGTATTAAGACACTCATACTTTATTTACAGTGTAACACTGTAAATAAAGACACAAAGAACTCAAGCTGTAAGGTACAACACTGAGGAGAAAATGCAAGAGATCCTATCCTGTCAATGTATACAACACTAGGCAGTGCCTGCATCCAATGACCTAGCCACCAAAACAGAGTGATCAGAGGGAGGGGGAAACAATGCCCAAAACTATCACCTTGAAAATCAAAAACAAGCACTCAGTTTGAGTTCACTGTTATGTTCCTGGCAAAACGTCTGCTGAAGCACTGCAGAGAATTTTATAGGCCTAGAGGAGACACTGAAGAAATACAAACAAATCAATGGATACCAGCAGTGAGAGATAAACAGTTTCAAATGCTTCACAGAACTAGAATCACTTTGCAGCCAGATTCACTGCCAAGATGAAGACTTGGAAGGCTTCTGTCAGACTATTTCCAATTACAGTGCTTTATGAAAACACAGGGGATACAGTACACCTTGATGAGAAAAAACAGTGTACATATACACACACTCATCATCCTTGAGCAGAAAGCACCGAGATAAGTACTAGTTGTTATGGATAAGTCTGCGTAACTAATGGGTGTTACTGCATCTAACCTTCAGTTTTCATTTATCTTTTATTGGAGGGTGCGGGTTTATGTTACAAACTTTGGTCTACCACAAAATCCTGAAGTGTTCTTACATTGCGTGGCTAAAAAAATACCTTCAAGTGATTAGTTTCATGTAAAACCAGAGGAATCAAGTATGATGATATTTAGAAGACTGAAAAATGCACTGCACTGCTGATTTTTTTTGCGTATTTTGCTTAATTTGCGTATTGCTCAGAAGTTTAATTACTACACTTTGATAAGCAACGGATATAAGCTTTCTCACTGAGTACACACAATTAAATGTGAATCGTTTTCATGACAGAGCAAATACACAACTCATTTGTGTGTTCCTTGTGTGACCTCTTACATGAAAAGCTGTTTTTGTAGTGACTGACCACCAACCATCATTGATGACCTCTCTGTCACTACATGAAGTACACACAAGCTAAAAATACTGCCATATTCTATATGTTTTCCTTTGTAGGCATAAAAGATAGGAGGAAAGATTCTAATAGACCCAGAAGAATCAACTATCGGACAAAACTCTAGATCAGTTTTGGTATTGATACCTGGTAATATAAGATACACATCTGAAACCTGCTGTGTGGATTTGTAGGGATTTTTGGATTGGACTGGGTTTTTTAAAAGTAAACTTTAGTTTCAGTAAGAAAACTCATAGTTACTAGTAAGAGATAGTCTGTGCTCTAAGCCTTTCTGTTAGACAGGTAAATCTATCAGCTCAAAAAAAAAAGTTTATTTTTTTGTATTTTTAACGAATTACACAACTTTCTTCGTCCCATTTAGAAAATAAACTAAACTAAACTAAAATAAATTTACTCCAGTTTGCCAGATCTGGAAATCAGTCGAGTGAAAAATCAGATTCCTAGATTTTTATCCCAGTGAAGTCAAGTTCACAAGTTTGACTTACTGAGACTGTGTACAGCACTTAGAAGCTATGGGCCTACAAAGCTCAAAGATCATGATTTGAAAAGCACTGTCTTAAATAAAAACCTTGTCCTGTTTCCTCGGACCTCCATTCTCCTTTAAACCCTAGCTTGAAGAACTTTCCCTTCTCTCCTTCACTCCCCACCTGTCAACAGTCCATAAAGGTAGCTTTTGCTTATTTGCCTGCTTTGGTCAGATGAAAACAGAAGCAAGAGAGAAAGCCTTCAGTTTTCTCTTCCAATACTTGGGAGTCCATGAGGCTCTGGCAGCCTACAAGAACAGTTGCAACGAGGTCAGCTTTCAACTTCTTCAACTAACAGCCTTTGACAACTCAAATTTTTAGAAACTTCTGCTTCTTTACAATCTCCAACAACATCTACAACATTAAAACAACAAAACAGTTTTCAGAGACCTGTAACCTGGCCAAATTTGAAGAGTTTTCATTAAAAAAAATTCCTTTTTGCCCTTTGGTAAATTCTAAAACTTGTTCCAAAACAGAGATAGGGCACTCATTTAATTCAGGTGATCCATTTCTTTAACATTAGGAAAACATTTTTTCCCCTAATTTTCTTTAAAAATCACATGAACTTTTTCATTAAAAGCTACAAACAAAGAACGTGTCTGAAAGCAGACATGGAACACAGAAACATCAGTCCAAATCATTTAGATGTGGAAGGCGTATAATTAAAAACATTTTTTAAATGGAAAGTGGAAGTTCATTTAGAGGTCTTGCCACCATTTCTTTACAGATCTCAGCTGGCTCTGTTATCTGTTGAACAGGTATAGAACAAGGAATTGTCATAAACAAATAGTCTTACTGACAAAAAAAGAGCATCTTGACAACATGAAACAGGAGGAGATACTATCTAGCAGAACCTTTCTTCTGCTCTTCTAAGTATTTCTTTAACCCCTCTCCTTTACTTTGAAACAAGAGTGGAGAGAATAACCTGCCAGATAACTTGGCACCTTATCTATTTAACAGATGCCAATCTTTGAAAGAGAAGACGAAACCCTTCCCCGTTCAGAATTTCCCAGCTTAGTTTGTGCCAGCCTCTGGCACCATCAGCATTTATTTCTTCTTCTGTTTGTACAAGTTTCTTTTAACTTTTTGACTGCTCCCTAAATTTGTTTGTGGTTTGTTTGTTTGGGGTTTTTTTGCAAAACTCATAATTTCAGCTACCTTCATATGTACAATCTGAAATATTGTTTGAAGCGGAGTTGGCAGAGGGAATTGGTTCAGACCAAAAGGACAGCAAGTTCTTAATACACATATTTTCTGATTTCATTTGATACTTATTTTGTCACTATGATCAGCAGCACTACGACTTCCTCTGCAATAACAGGGTCAACTGAACACATTTTAATACGAGTCCAGCTATTTTTAAAGCTTCCCAAATAATTTGTCGCAGAACAGAAATTACCACCATCCACTTATATATGGCAAGGATGACTGAAATGAAAGCAACAAAAGAAAATGGGGGGTTGAAGGAATCAGACCAATATGGAAGTAGTATTTTGGATAGGATTTTTGGCTGCATTAAGAGATTTAGCTAGGAACTAGATCATATCTGCAATTCCAAAATTATGGCCCATTCTTCCAAAAAGCATTTAACTCCAATACACCACTTAAGTCAGCCAGTCAGAAATCAGTAGCAAAAAAAAAAAAAAAAGATTGTTTTTGCAAAAATCATTGCTTCAATTGTAAAAATCATTCTCTTAACAGTTAGTTTAGTCGTGTATTTTAACAGTTTATTTGTTTGCATATTTTGATCACAAAAAAAAATAATCCTAAAAATGCATAAACTTCTAAAACTGGCTCAAAAGCATCAAGAGATTTATAGCTAGGAATGTCATTCTACTCTAACAAACAGAACTCCTGAAAACACCAGTCCCAGAAGACTGTTGCATCTACCAGGTGGAGGTAAATTCTTTAACTCTCATCATGGTGAATATCATTGAAGCTGTTCTCCCATGTTCTCAGCAATATTGGGCCATAAGGAACTTTTCACTCCCTTGAATAAGCAACATTTCTTCCCCCCTGCCCTCAGCCACATCTCACAACTATTTCTGGGAAGACTCCCAGTTTCGGGAATTGGTACATTCAGCGTGATTGCTGCAGTCTCACTATGCCTGGAATTTCATGCACCCGACGAGCTACTGGCTCCAAGCTCAACCAGAAAATACTGCTGTATGTGAGAACTGCTATAACTCTTGTTTATTTTACCCATTCTACTATGTTCTCTCTGTCTCGCTCTCTCTCTTCTTCCCGCTCCAACCTACTTACAGCAGCTATGCAGCAATTTTTTATCTTTGGAGGAAATCTGAAGACCAACCAAAAATGGTCTCCAAAACTCTGACTTCAAAATTCAGGTCTGTATTTGACCTGCCAAATGAACAGGTGCTGTCACCAAAAGACAAACCAGATATCTGAACTCTGAAATACTGCCAGGACAGAGAGCAGCTCGCCTGTTCAGATAAGCAACCAGTCTTTTGAGACCTCAGAGAGAAACCAAACAAAATGCTGGACAGGAACAAAAGGTACAGTTAGTGCAAGAGCTGGAGCCTAGGGTAAGAACACAGACAGGGAAAAAAGACTTCTGAATTTAATAATTTTACAAAGCCAAATTTAACTCATAAAAGGACATTATTTGAAGCTGAGCCTAAGATTTTATCCTTCATTTTCTGTGACTTCTAGAAATCACAGAGTACATCATACCAACTCAAAACTGCAGAACAAATTTTGGAAGAACCTTTTGTATTTAGATACTTTCCTCATCACAGGTCTGGAAAGAATGCAACTATGTAAATTCAATTTATAGCATGCTGTATAGAGTGATGAATTCCTGCATGGCACATGGAAAACTGCTTCCGTGTTTGCTGCTGTTTGCTTCCTAGGATGTAAGAGAGTAAGCAATTTCAAACCAAAATTAACACTGAAAATAAGAGATAGAAGAAAGGAACAGGTATTTACAAAACAATTTTGCAGGTATTTCAGACAGTTATTAAGATGGATTTCTTATATATGCTACAGCCTCTGGCATAAGCTTAGAAGAACAAATGTCTTGACACTGCAACCCTTCTTCATACAGCTTAATCTTACTGCCTCTGAGGAGTAACATACATGGCAAAAGGGTAAACAATGGAGGCTCTGAGATCAAATAACTCAGATAGACAGATACCAAAGTGAAAACAATATTAGAAGAACCAAGCCTAACTATTTAAGAACTAGGTGCAAAATCGTACTGAAGACATTTGTTTTGAGAATTCTTGTGATGCATTACATTCATCTTTTGGGCTGTCAAGCCATGATGACAGCACTGGCAGCAGAACACAGAGATGAAGCTAGAGAAAGCTCTTATCAGATGCTCCCACTCTCTGAAATAATCACAGCAGTAGTGGCAGACAGACGTAGGCTGCCCTGCAAAATCAGGCACTGCCTTCCACAAACTGCAAGCCAGGCAGCACCGTAGCATACTGGCAATAGTGTAGTGAAAGTTCAACTCTTGAGATAGCTGCCATAGTGGAAAACAGGTAGACTGCACTGGGCCACAGCTATAGAAATAGAGCAGAGATTTTACTTTTCAAAACATTACTGCTGTCATGCAAAAGGACTCTGGGATCAGACCTCTCCAGTGAAGCAGTCAAAAATGGAAGCAATTAATTTGTCATTACTGAATTCATCAGCCAGGATAAAATGAAGTGTGCAGGAACTCTACCCTACGAAGCCTCAGATAAATGGTAATTTGCTCTGTGAAAAGTTCATGAGGCAAAAACAAGACCTCTGATACATAATACGTTGTGGCTAAGAGAGGACAAGCGTGGCAGTGCCTCTGAGAACAAGCTTCTTCCTGAGTCAGAATTCAAAGTTTCAGCTAAGATGAAAGTTAAAATTTTTATGTCTGCTTACATTTGTGCTAAGTGATTGCACAGCGGAAGATAATGGAGATGAGAACTTGCAAGAAAATGAGACCATGTCATTATTAAGGAACAGGAAACTGGTAGCCCAACAAAATACTGTCAAGGGAATGATCATCAGGGACAACAGTGGGCTAATAAAAGCACTGAGATATACACGTATGCCAATAAATTGTGTGAGCTTATCAGCTATCACAACCTTGATTTTTGCAAAGTGTTATGTTTTGTCCCACTTTCATACTTTCTACTGATTTTCCACCTCCTAAATATTTAACAGAACCACTTCTGTGGAGTGAGAAAGTCCATATATTCAACCCCTCCGTGTGGTTCACGATAAGCATGCCACAGCTGCCTAAGTCCTGCCATGGCCTTACACCTTTCAGGAAAGGATTATGACATCTTCCAGCAAATAATTTTTGAGTTGAAATGGTTTGTCTTAAGGCTCTCAGTAGAGAACCGCAGGGTTTCATGAATCATTGCAAAGATGGAAATACCTGCTGTCAACAAACAATCACATTGCAACTGTTTCACATAAACCAGAGGACAGATGTACCCGGAGTGGTCTCACTCTGCAGTACCTTACCAGTGCCTCAGAAAAAAAGCAGCTGTGAAAGTCACAAGAGCACACACCCTAGATAAATAAAGTGTTTTCACTGCGATTGCTTATGTTATTTTCAGAAAGATTCATTACTGGAATTTTCACAATTAGAGGCATTGATCTGATTTCCATTAGACATCTCGCCATGTATGTTCTGCTCCACATCCACATGACACAGGCCTTACTTCCACGTAGGCAAAAACTGCCATATAAACAAAACCTCATTTCAGCTTGTCTGCTTTCTTTATGAACATACTGCAAATGGGGATGTTCCAGCAACCTCTGTTTGCAGTAGACATTGTTTGGGAAACCGGAGAGCACCAAAGCAGTGGCACTCCTCAGAGACCCCTTGTCAGGATGCCTTCATGGTAACAGCATATTTTAGACATGTTCAACATGATGACTGTTAGTATTTTAGAAGAAGGATGAAGATAAATACATCATCAAGATAGGGAGACAGCAGTGAGGTATTTCAACGATTTTTATTACCATTAAAAAGACATACTAACTTGACAGTGCTAACGATCAATACAAACCCAACTACAGCGTCTTCAACTACAGAAGTAGTTGGGAAGCACCAGAAAAAAAATGAGCTTCCAGTTTTTCATGGGATCAGCAATGGAATCTGGTTACCATGTTTTGACAATATAAGCACTTGGGTACTTTGTTAATCAGTTTTAGAAACACGGAGTTTAATACTTAGGAGCAAAAAATCATTTTAATGAACACAGCAAAATGAGATGAGCATTGTTCAAGTGATTAGCCATTTTTATTTCTTAAGAAAGAAAAGCCAGGCCCCTATGGAAGCCTCAAAATTATAGTCAAAACTCTGAGTTCCAGTGTAATGCAAAAGACTACTGAAAAAAAAAATTATCTGTAGTTCTTCATAACTTGTTATTTTATATAAATATTTGTTAAGTTTTACATATGAAAGAACTTCATTAACCCTTCTCCAAAGTCATCTAGAGGTAATAGTTTTTCTTTTTTATATGGAGCTTCTTTTAAGATTAATACTTCAAATACCTGAGTTGGGGAATTTAGCAACGAGCAAACACAACCAGTTCTACAAACACCATCCACCCTCCTTCTTAGGAATGAGAAAACCCTTTAGGATGCTCAACAGACTTCATTTTTAAGAATCATGATGTAGAGATAACCCACCATCTGTACAAGATATTCTTAAGGGGAGCCAAATAATGTGTTCTACAGAGATTACAGAGAAATACACATTATAAACCACATAGTTGTAATTTAATGGAGCTAGGAGCCACATCACAGATACAACATGATGCTTCTCAGTATGTGTATAAAGGAACTATGGTTTCATCTCTGGGAAAATAATATAGTTACATAAATACATTATATAGTGCCCAGGGTTAAAATTATCTCGATTTTTAAAGCAGTCACATTCTCAGACAAAGAGTTGTAACTTTCTTGCCAGTATTTCTTTCAAAAACATTGCTCTACATCAGAGCTTAAGACTGCAAAGTGAATCAAGACAAAGGAGAAATCAAATTAGACATCTGCTGTACAAGCCACAGAAAGAGACAACAAAAATGTCTGTCTTTCATTCCCAGATTTCTTGGTTCACTCCCTTCTCCTCGTCCACTGGCATTACAACACTTCACCTTTTCAGGTTGAGTTGTAACAGACCCAAGACAACCATTATACTACTAAAGTAAACGCATATATTTTATTCTGATGTATTATATGACACAGGATAGAATAATACAAACATTTATTTCCCAGAGAAGATGTTACAGAAGTAAAGCTATGATAACAGATGAGTAAGGTCTCTGTTTCCAGTCTAAGTAGTCTCATACCTGTTACCATGACACACACAAAAATGCTAGCAAAGCTACAACTAAAAAATGAACTCTCCCACAGCAGTCTGGTTTGAAACTCAAAGCCAGCAAGTGCATTTGTATCAGCTTGGGATCATGCCTCAGGAGACAGAGTTATTAAGTCTCTCTTCAGGTGCCCAAGGAAGTTAAGACATTCAAATTAAGTTTCAAGAAGAACAAACACATACTCCAAACCTATTAAAACAATTTAGGGAGCACTCAATACAGCAACTCCCTGTTGCAATTATATTAATGATGGTGCAAGGGAACTTCACATAAGAAGCTTCAGAAAAGTCTAATAGTTAAATACATTGGAAGGCTATTAAAGGAAACCTACTTTTATTTTATTCAAACAAGCTGCATAAAAGTTCTGAAGGAGTAAGATGCAGTTATTACCATAAACAAAGCTAAGAGTTGCTCAGATTCAATTTGTGGCCATTTTAAACTGAAGTACATGAATTCAAGAGCCAAATAGAAGATGTAATTATCACAGCTCAGCTTTTTAAATGTATTTATTTAAAGTCATCCAACACTCCTCTGAAAGTTAATATTTTAAAGAAAGTATTTTCAAGTAAAACATTAATGTATTTTTCCCCAAGAGTAAAACAATTAGTACAGCAGGTTTTAATAAAGTGGCTTATATTCCCCTACCCTGAGGTATCCAGCTGCAAGTGTCACAAGTGATATCTCTTTTCAGCTATCAACAGGCTAAGAAATGCCAGTTGTAATTACAAACTTTATGAAGTTGACAAATGCATTCATAGTAACAACTGCTCCTTACCCCCATGAACTCTCATAAACCTGGGCTGATCTGAGGGATTCAGATCTTCTATAACCATTTTCCAGCAGTTCTCAAGAGACTGTTTTGCAAATTCTCTTACACAAAACTAATTAAACAGCATCACTCTAGCAAGTTACTTGTAATCTAGAGATTCCACAAGAATTTGAATCAGGGAACTGTAAATCAAAAAGCAGTCACGCTATTATTGATTTAAGAAAGGCTGTAAACAGTAATCTCACTTTGCAAATCTCCAGCAATTATATGGGAAGAGTACCATGATTTGTTTCCAAGTTCTGTGTCAAATCTGAGCAGCATAGTTGCATCCCTCAATGGCAGAATTTCATAGCACTTTAAATTCACTAATATATCCCCCACTTCAAACAACGCATTTATTCATCATTACCTCTCAAAAGCACCTCAGTAACTACTTCTAGAATGGTCTTACTAGAATAAAACTTCTCTGACCTGAACCAACATGACTTTATCTCAAAACTCAGAAGATTGACTGTTTCATGAACATGAGGAAAACCAAACCAGTTTCCACTGGATTTGTTGTATGTGACTTATACCTTCTGTTTCCACTTCAGTGGCCACCCTACCTTCCAGAGTAGGACCTCTCCTGTCCTCAGGCTCTTCCCTGCCAGTTTCAATGCACGCATCCCAAATCCCACATATGCTATCCTCAGGTTCCACACATATCCCCAAGACATCCCACTGCTTTAAGTACGCAACCCTAGGCCTGTTACTGGCCAGGCAGAAACTGCCCTATTTGAGCTCCACGCACAACTGACTACCAAATAAAGGGAAACTCAACAGTTCTCCCTGCAACTTACTCTGCAGAGGCAATAATAACCCCCAACACCAAAGTCTGCACAAAGTTTCTTGAAACTTGTAAGATTTTAACTCCACAGTTGAATTGTAGCATACGCCTGCCAACACATTCAAAAACCATTAGAAGGAGATACAGCGGTCTCTACCTTTTGTACTTAGTGAGCTTAAGAAAGTAACCAACAGCTGTCATCTTCCAGGAAGGGCTGGGTAATATTTACTGTAATTAAATGTGTTCATCCATTTTATTTGGAGGGAAAAAAGAAAGAAAAAAAAAGAAAAATAAAAGAAAAAAGACTGCTTAGCATGTTACCACCTCCACGGTTTATTAACTCCTCTAGCCATAAGCTTGGTAGAGAATATGGAAACAATGGGGACTGAGCCCTGGTGTGGCTTCTTCTCTTCTACTTCCCATGACCTATTGCAGTGTAACTATAAAGAGAAAAGGAACAACATTCAATACCTTAAAACCAGCAACAGCTTGTCTAGCAGCCTCTTATTTCCTAAGCATCTCTGCAGCAGCCCGACTGCCATCCTGGGGATGCTTTTCAGTACATTTTTGTACAGTGGAAACCCCCACTGCATGCACACAGTACCGTTTCATTCCTGGTGCAAATGCAGCAAGATGATTCTTCCTGTTTTTAAAGGCAAAGAGAACAGAATGTTCAGCCACACTAAAATTAAGAAATTGTTCCAGCTATTAAATGTTTTCAGTCACCTTCTCTTGCTGTCCTCATACACTCAATCTACTTCCTGTAACTGCAGGACAAATAGCTAATGACAAAACTTCTGCTTGTTCCAAGTAATTTGTAATAATTCAGCCTTTGGTGCTGGAATGTGAAACTGCTGATGGGGGACAAAGACTCATGACACACAGCCAAGGTTATGAAGCTGAGTATGATTTCTAATAGTCCTGGCATGCTTCCAGCTGTGTTAGGTTAGAGAATGACATGGGAAGCCACCAGATTGTTACCAAGACACCAAACAGAACAATTTCAAAATAGACTTGGGGGAATAAGGGAAGCTGAACACCTAGACTGTGTGAAAGGTTATAGGGTATTTATGCTACAAGCCATAGCAGGTTTTTTCCATCTCACTTGTCTTGTTTAACACTTTAGCTTTAGGAACAATACATTAAGGAAAAAATATCACTCTCTTTTTCATACCCTTAAATAAATGATGAAAGCTCTGGGAGAAGAGGGATCATGACTCAAGTTTTAAAATTCAGGTCTTGTCTATTGTAGCAGACTGCAGTGACAAAGAATTTGTGAAACAATGAAACTGCAGTGTGAAGAAGCAGCAGAGTGAATTAGAACTAAGCTGTTTCACTGCTTTCTTCTTCCTTCCAAATATAATACCTAATCAACATTTTGGGAAAGCAATTATGTTAATTGTGCAACAATTCAGATCTTGAGGTTAAGTATAAGACCTCACACTAAAAATTTCAGTCCCGTAAAGGGTTCTCCATTAGGACTCTACCTAGTATCATACCACCAGTAGTAACATATTGCGGCAGTAAAGGCAATTCAATTTAAAATAAAATTACCTGAAAGACTAATGATTCCACCTAACTCTTAAGGCAAACTCCTTTATGTTCTAAATTAAGAACCTGAGGCACAGAACACTTAAAAAACTATGTTCGGTTGTTTCTTTGACATGCAGTACTTCAAGATCTACAACATGTGCTGCAGTTTAAAGTGATTTTTAAATGAATTATTCAGAACAAATTTGACTCCCATAGTGCAAAACTTTATGTTTTTTGCTAGTGTCAAACAAAATCCAGTCTTGTAGTCTAGGTAAGTCTGTTTAGGACAAAGACTAATGGCCATTTCTGTGGCTGATCAGTTAAGTCATTCTCCCAAGTCTGGAAACAACAATACATAGGTTGTAAAGTCTCTTAGCTGGGATTAAATTAACCTTTTATAAATCATATGATGCAATCCTCATCATTATCTTCTCTAAGCAGAATGCAAAATAAGATGTCAGCATGAAAGAAAGTGCTGAAGAGAAAATACAAGAAAAAAAATACCCAGTGAGAGAGAACTAGTACGAAAATTTGAAGACCATGGTTCAACCTTAATCTGCCCATTGTAAACAGCTAGAGTAAGTTTCTTGTATTTGCCCTACCTCAAATGTGTCATAAATGATAGCTATCCCATTCAAAGCTAGCTTAATTTATGAGATGGTGGATGGAGTGAGACCATTATTATAGAAGAAAATGCTATTATGAGCCAAATACATTAGCGTGACTTTGCTGAACTGCTTACACTACTAGCTGTATCCCCAGAGTATAGTATTTTCACATATAACATGCTCACATTTTCCCTCAGAAAAGGGGAGAACAACAGGACACAGCAGAACTACTGAATAGAGAGAATGGGGGGAGCACAGAGATCAAATGGAGTTTCCTTATATTGCCCTCTAACCTGTTCTGTGTCAGACAGGCAGCCAGCTTTTTTCCTTTGAAACACAGATAAACCTGGAGATTATTCAACAGGAAACATAATACCAGTTTAAGCATCAGCAGCACACAAATCCTTAATTTCCCCTTTAGCCCTAAAGGATGTCTTCTGGTTAAGTTTAGAAGCAGCACCAACAGCCACGGGAAGAGAGATCTGTTTGTTAACTCAATAAAACCAGACTGACTCAGCACGTCACACTGCAGTAATGGGCACTGAAATAGTATTTTGCTACCTAAAAACTGCACTTTCAGCACTACTGATAGTATTCATACCCACCAGGAAACACGGCAGCCTCACATCTACAGCCCAACACATCACTTAGCTCACATACCACCCAAGAACACACCTCTGTCACTTTGGGGCACATTCTTCCGAATTACTGTCAAAGGTTATTTGGTTTAATACACGAGAAAGCAGCCGTCCATTTAAGTAGTGGCACAGAAACACTTGTAATGTGCAACCTAAACAGTCCATTTCTGAACCCAGCACCAAAAGCATAAACTTTGCACTCTGTTTTAGTCTCAAGCAGTGCATAGGACTTCCTCAAAGAGAAACTGGTGAGGATTTTATTTGGAGCTGCCACCCAAAAGACATTGCTCATACTAGAGCTGTAACAACAGCCATGAGGAAAATACAAATGCAAAGCTCAAGGACATCTGGGAACACTAGAGGTAAAAGAAGAATCCCCAGTTCTTTTGTACCACAGGGGCTTTTCTCCCCTTGGATTCTCTGGTATACAGTTAGGCTTATGCCACTCTTTTCCTTTCTCCTACAGTCTCTTCATCCAGAAGAACAGCGTATCTCTCCTTTATTCCCCTGTCCCCTTTTTTTAAATTTAAATTTTAAAATGCAACTTGAGGGAATGATACATCTCTGATATTTCTACTCTTGAAGCAGAGTTGGTTGAAACCAGTCAATGTATTTGAAAGTTAGAAGTGGAAGGAGAAAAAGAAAAGGAGTGATAAAGTATGTGATTTGCCATGCTTCCTAAAAAATAGAAAACAAAACCAAGAGAACACAGTACTGTAATGTCATCCTAGCTAAAATAAGGGGTGGGGAAGATTGGAACAGGCTTCTAACAAGTACAGCAAGGAAGAACTAAGATGGGAAAGTTCTATTCTTGTACAGCCATAAATTTGCTAAACCCAAATTACTTCATGTTTTTCTAACTTGAAACTGTTGAGTTGCATCTTTCCAAGAGGGTAAGAGGGTCATCTTATTCCCAGAGATGAGTTGCTGATGCTATCATCCTTCAGCAAGGCAGGCAAATTAGTGCTAGTTACAACATCCCAGTCCAACTGCTAAAGCTTTCACATGATCTGCCTTACATGCCAAAAGGTCTGGGATTCAAAACCTGCATGGGGTGGATGAGGGCAAAAAAATGAAGGACTGTTATGCTTACCTATCTCATACCCTTTTGAAAAAGGCAAATAAGCAAAAACGTATAAAAGTGGTCTTTGACCACTGCTACTGAAAATAGTCAGAGCAGACTATTAGTTCTGGACTTCCATGTCCAAATTAATCCAAGAGCCAATGTGAAGAGAATTGTGACTACCCTTGAGGTTAAATTTAATTTACTCTGCTTTGTTCTACATTTCTGCAGCCTCTGCCCAGCCACATGCTGTCAGGGGTAGACTGTTGTTACTACACTTCAGCTGAGCACATCTAAAGCAACCGAAACTTTATTACACAGTGATACTGCTGCAGTGTAGCAAACTTCATTCCCCTTTCTCCGTCACCTCTTCATACCCCAGCAACCTTGTTAGTTCAGCAACAGTGCCATGGAAGAGACAGCATATCTTGGGTGAAACTCATTTCTATTCACAGGGTGACCAATAAATCCTCTAACAGGTGACATGGAGTTTCTTTGCACCTCAGTTTGTACAGGGTACAACTCTCAACAAGCACAGCAATAAGAAGATGCAATGGGCTGGAGTACTGCAAATGAAATTACATGAAGTGTTCGTCTAGGGGCAAAATTCACAGTTGGTTGTTCTTTGTCCAGGAAAAAAACCTAAATTTCATTCACTGTGGGCCATTACGTTTGGCAATCTGTGTTAGCGCAGTTTCAGTGTAGGTTTGCAAAGCATTTTGAAATGTTTCTCTCTATAGTGCAACCAGTTTTTTTAATAACATTGCTTTAATCAGAGAGCCATACTTCTGTGTACTAGTTTTTATTGCCAGTTTCACTTACATGCATAAAACAAAAATGCCACCAAAGCACAATGAAAACATGTATGAAATTTCCCTGTGAAGGTCCTTGTGCAATGAAAAAGGGTTATAAATGACACAGTCCATCAACATTTAAAGCCTGCAAATAAGAACAATTAAGATCAACTACAAAAGGGAAGTTAAACAAAAATCACAAGGAAAGGAATCACACCTTCAATTGATTTAAAAGGGCAGTAGAAACCCTGGCATGTGATTTACTGGCAGAAACTAAACACTCTAGTGTGGGCTAGTTGTAAAGAAAAAATATTGTCATTTTTTTTCCAGTTTGAAGTCTAGTGTACTGAATCTTAAGAAAGTACAAGTTCACCCAAAGTGCAAGCTTCTTTTGATGTTTAAGGGAAAAAAATTAACCTCCTCCATATCTTCTATATTTAAAGTTCATTAATGAAAGGCTGAATGTTTAATTCACTGGGATGGGTCTGGTTTTTGTCATTTTTGCATAGTTAACAAGATCATAATTCAAATAGGTCACACATTGTAAATATCCTCACTATATTGTTTTCCTTTCCTCTATAATTAGACCACCTTTTGTTACCAAGAATCCTATAAACTGTTTAACTGTGAATGGCTGTAAACTGCTCGTATTAAAAATTAGGCATCTCTTCCTCCCAAACTTTGTACAATGGGAACTGCATCCAAAAAACCCCACACAACTATGGCACATAAAATCAACATTACATCTCTGACACCTCTTTCTTCAGGGATTTGACCCACATTACATCATCCACAGACTTTATACAGCTTCTGCCTTTTTCT
Source organism: Aegotheles bennettii (assembly GCA_013398125.1). Taxonomy (NCBI): domain Eukaryota; kingdom Metazoa; phylum Chordata; class Aves; order Caprimulgiformes; family Aegothelidae; genus Aegotheles; species Aegotheles bennettii. Next base: position 71,110 of record VZRW01009980.1, on the reverse strand, counting down.
CCATCCACACAAATTACTCTTGCCTAGCTGTCTACCAACAAAGGGAGACATACAAGCTCACTGACAGCAGAACAGATTCAAGCAGTCCAGCTGCTGTTGAAAATAAAATCGCTCTATCTTCACCAGAGCTGCAGGAAGGGCAGCACAGCGGCTATTCCAGCTGCTTCTTGGAGGGAAATGCAAAAGGTTCCTAAGTCCTGCTTGCTCAGGCCAGCACACAGAAGCATCTTAGGGATCCCAAGAGAAAAGACAAGGTTTCCCAAGAGCCAAAACATCCCAGTGTTGCTCTTCATTCCGCTATTCTTTTAAAGTTAAGGTGCTTTCTGTAAACTCTGGCTAGACACAAAGGTAGTCCTTAGGGGAATTATGGCCCCACTCCTGAATGAACTGAGTCACTGCTGCCCCCCACAGGTATTTCCAAGGTTTTATTCAGTTTTGCTTTCTATTTGAACTTATTGCCCCCTCTCTAGCCCTTGAAATCAAACAGCAGCAGCAGCATTCCATGTTCTTTTGTATTTCAAATTACATTGCATACTTATTGGAATAGCATCATGAGATTTAGGCAGAATTATTTTAGCATATGGGTATTAAAACCCAACAAACTGACAAGGTTCACTGAAGCCATTAGTAGGATTAATGGATCCTACCAACAGATTTTTGAACAGGCTCATTATGAAGGCTACAGTCCTCTTAAATACACAGATTTCATGGAGAGGATAGTTTGAACTGCTTAACCAAGGATGGCATAATCTGAGCTGTTTTCTACAGCATTAGGGGTTTGGCCAATAAATACAGCAAAGTATTCACAAGAATTTTCAGAAACCTCCCATCCTTACTCTCAGGCCAAATGGACCAGAATGGGGAATATACATATGCAATTTCAGGAAACACAGCACTTCCAGGTTATTTTTTTCCTACCTCATCTGACAAGAAAAGAGAAAGGGAAAAGAGAAAAAAGTCTGGAAAGAATCTGTAGGTGATTCCATCATTCACTCACCTATGGGAGACTAAATCATTTTCCTGAGGTTAAATATTGGTTTGGTTTTGGTTTTGGTTTTTTTTTTAAACTGCTATTTTGACAACAACTGCTGTTTGACATGTTCTGCATAAATTCTGATGCTGTGAGTAACAGTTTTCCAAGAGCACACAGTGAACTCTCATCCACTGTTCACCGGTAGTCTAAAAAACCTGAAAAGGTGGATTTTGAATTGGCAAAACATAGCCACAGAAAACCACTTGCAGAAGCAACTGCTGCTCTCACATTTCAGGTCATTTGGTCAGGGAGAGATCATGGATTTCCACAGCTCTCAGGAGAAGCTGCAGGCTTGCAGTCTGCTTTTCTTCCTGGTGGCACTGAGAGTGCTACAGTTGAGGCAGCTATAAAGGAAAGCGAGGAGAGACAGGACCGTACAATGGAAAACAGATAACTACAGATTCCTGTAGTTAGGCAGGGGAAAACCAACCAAAACCACCCAAACCTGAAGGATTTAATTCAAATGAAACTGTAATATTATTTGGAAGCAGAATGTAGCAGAAAGGAAAATAGTATTAATAGATTAAAAGAGATGCTAAATCCTTGAGGGGATTATAGTCTCAATTAAGTACTATAGAAAAAGATAGCATAATTTTCCAGTAAGTACATCTATGTCCTATTAATTTGCCCAGGACTTTGCCACAACAGAAAGCACAGAGGAAAATGCTACGGAGATTTGCATTGCAGTTCACTGGCTGCTTCCCAGCACATTCCACTGAAGGGGTCAAACAGCTCCTGTGACCATCGAGGGTGCAGATACCAGACAACACATCCCCAGCACTAACAAAGGTATTTAAAAAAGGTGCCAAGCTGTTGCCTTTCGTGCTATCCCAAAACTGTGCAGCTCAGTCCAACATTCATTTGTATACTTCAAAGAATATTTTAAAGCATTTCATTATCTAACAAAAATTTGGAGATGTTTTCCTATTCTCTACCCTATTTCAGAGTTTAAAAAGAGAGAAAAAAGCTCCTATAAAAATAAAATGGTATTTGATGCACTATCATCATTACAATAGCTAAAAGAAAACTAAGTATCTCTAGTGCAAACTACTTCCCACTTGCAATAAAAACCTTGGTTTTCTCCTTTTAACCCCCATTAAAAGATCAGAGGGAATGCTGACATACAAGATTTGGCAGGCACTCAAGAAAGAGTGGGTACCCCATCACACATCTCTTGTTCTTAAACACTAAACATCAAGTAAAGGTGAATCTTGGCCTGATAACAAACCTTAATAGTAATCTATGGTAATTTAGCTGTTTGTAAATGAAAATGTTTTAAATTTTACCTTCAGGAGAAGTGAAGAGAAAGGGAAGAGTAATTTAATATTGAAAAATAGCTTGCTAAATAGGCAATTTAATTATTAGACTTCTTTAATCTTGTTCAGATCACCAAAAAGGTTTATGGGTAAGGAACTTGTATTTGGATATGGTGATTTACATCAATCTCTAAATTACCAATATTTCCCTTGAATTTTGGTTCATATCCCATTTTCCACTTACATTGTTTTTCCAGGGTTTCTTTCCTGGTACTACTGGTCTCCTTTCTTTTGAGAGAGAAATATTTGCTAATGATAAGTATGATTCACCCTAGTCTGTCATAGAACATGAAGTATTTCTGGCATAATCAGAAGAAACAGTCTAACTAGAAGCTGGTAAATCACCTTTACCTTTGGTATAGTGCAAAGCTTAATACCAATACTGTAAATCATGTTAACATTGAAAGATGGCTGGCTTGCTGCATGATTCACAATGGTCACATATACTATGGGCCTTGGAAATTTAAATTATTCCAAATTCACATTCAGTTCAAGTTAGGTCCATCAAACCCCCACACTTCATCTAATGCTGTGCTCTTCATTTCTTCTGGTATAAAACAAAAAAACCCCAAACAAACAAACAAACAGGAACTGTGAAGTTAAATAGCAGCACCCACAATCACTTTAGCTGGAGACAACAGTCCTATGAATACTTCTGCCAGTGCATTTCCTTAATGGTTTGGAAATCTAAGGTCTTAATTGATTGAAGAAGAGAATATGTGATTGTTCCCATGGAAGTAAAAGATAGGCCTGAACTCTCTCAAGCCATCACACCACATTAGCTGTGAATTCATAGCATCTAGGTACCTTAAACCACCTCCTCCTCTCATATGGAGATGTCTTCCTTACATGCTTAGGCAGGTGTATGGGCAGCCATATAGAGAGTTGGATCTGACAAAAATAACCATTTTTTCCCCAGCAGTAAATCCAAAGACAAAGACGTTAAATACAGAATCTGGCTGGCTAGACTTAATGCTGGAAGTCACTGCTGAACAAACGTTTTATCTCCCTCACAAAGAAGTCCCTAACTTCTTAAAAATGTATGCAAATACAGACACATTGAATTTATTACAACTCTGCAATAATCATAAAAGCTTTGTTTGGCAGGTAATCCTAGAAGGACTTGTCTGGTATCTCCAGAAACATTCTATTTTAATATAAAATGGACTTTCCTCTTTCAGTACTGTAAAAAATGTAGACCATTTGACAATTATTTCAATTCTAGTATCAATGACAGCAAAATGTAAATCATGAACAAGGCTGCTGATTTTAAAAAGAAATCACTACATTGGTATTAAACGTGCCTCATTCTTATTCATGAAATTCCCATACCATGTATAAGTGCTACTATACATTCCTTTGCAAAGCATGTACAAAATGGGAGTGTTTATTATGGACATTTTCAAGGGCACAACACTAATTAAATTCCAAAGACTCAATAAAATCAACAGGAATTGACATTTAGCTACCATGTATGTCTCAAAAATAGCCATCCATTACAATGTCAACTTGGGAAACATACTAACTTGAAGTATTACCATTAATTTAATATAATATTAATTCGCTACCAATGTTGTTTACCATAATTTAAATTTTCATTCCATTATGAAAGTCAAATTTTTATATTTTGCATAGTCTTCATAAGAGATCGCTGTTACTGCAAATCATACTTAAAAAAAAATCAAAAGGTGTATCTATTAAAGATTCAAACACAGCTTTTAAAAAGTATTTTTAACAAGCTTGGTTAGACAGCAAACTACACAAAAAAAAAATAATCACAAAGATTGGATGTAAATGCCTTAACAGCTTCAATATATCGATCACAGAAAGATATTTTTCTGCTGTAGCAGTTCTAAAACCTTGGCATTTCTACTATGAATTTGACTTTCCATATACTAGAAAACCACAAGCAAAGGAAAAATTAGTGCAATTTGTAATGTAATTATGTGATTTTGTTACCATATAACATACAGAGGGTCAAAAAAGAAGGAACTGAGAAGATGAGGACATACAGAATACAACAGAAGTTAAACATATGTTTCTACACACACACACTCCTAACTAGGACATAAGGACACTCCTTGAAATCAAAAGGCAACGTATTTCTTTAGGAATTTTATTTTTAAAATTAATTTTTAAAAATTAGCATCTGAAGTTGGAGCAGCTGTAATAATATGAAAATGGCCAACAGTTGCTGATGTCAAACATACAAATGATTACTCGGTGTTAGACAATTATATACAGTGTAGGAGTTCTACAGTCCCTATGGGCAAAGGAGATTTCACAAGTTAGAAATATACTTTTTAAAATAAAATATTGTATAGAAACAGACATTCACTTTTCTTTGAATACAGAAAACAGCATGAGTGGAGTACATCATATAAATACACTCACCGGTATAAAAATCTAATAAAAGCTCATCCTCTGATAAAATATTGTTGATAATTTCAGAGCAAGGAATAAAATCTTAAAAATTAAATTAACACTTATTTAATCTGGGATCACACATCGCATACCAGAAATAGCAATTAAAAAAAATAATCTTATTTTAGGTAATTCCTCTGAAAACATTATCCAACTAAAGTTGTGCTGACTTCAGCAGAACAAGAAATTCACCCCCTGCATGTTAACTCCATTGGGTGAAAACAGAGGGACTATTTTAGTGGGGGACTCTCCTACTGATGTGACAGCTCAGACCCCACATTGCTTCTCTTTACTCTGATTAGTCTATCAATGCCTCAAAATAGTCCCTGCAACTGCAGTGGAGCAGAAGAAATAAATTACTTCTCAATATATAAATAACAGAGTATTAGAAAAATATCAGAACACTGATCTATTTAAATCCTTGGGTCTTCCACCATACATAAAATAAAACCCAAACATGTGGAGTATCACTTGTAGTATGTTCAGAGTATGTTACTAGTATATGTTGTGACTTGAAGGTAAATAAATTTATTCAACTTCTAATTCCATTTTTTCCTCACAAAGCAGTGGAGACTTTGTTTTGAACAACTCTTTGTCAGGAAACTCTCAGCAACATGGACCTTAACCAAATAGGCATGGTGGGGTTACTGAAACAAAAAAACTGGCAATAACTGGGATTTGCAAACCATGCCCACATTTAGAACACACAGACAGAATGTTCTTAATTAAGTTATATTATGAAAAGCAAGCAACTATTTTCTGTTTGCTAAATACCTACAACCACAACAGTGAGGCATGTATTGGGAAGTATTAAAGAGTATTTTCTCTGTTCCAGATCTACTTTTCCTTCAGAGCATTAAGGAGGGAGATTCCAACTAGCCAACCCACAGGGTTCAGTTAAGATAGCATCACATGACTAAAAGAGGTGCTCTACAGGGAGGGAATATGCTGCTTCTTGTGAGTAGAATTATCCCAAGACATGCATGCTTTATTTTGGGCAAAACTCACCCTAAATCACAAGTGTTGGCATGTTTAATGCCTCCCTTCTTCCCGCTTTAATACTACATACTAGAAAGCTACAAAGGGTACCTAAGAAACTTTTAATGAAGCCCTACTGCAATATGGGGTTCCACACCCTGCTCTACTGCAGATGTTAGCACTAGTATCACTGTCCAGACTTACAACAGCTGTTAAATAACTATAGTCGGAAGGTGGGTCTCCCCAGGATTCATGTAAGGGGTCTCGGGTTTTACTTTTACAACACAGATCAGCTAGTAAAAGAGGGCATGAGGTATTCTGTCTTGAAAGAACACCACAGGTCCCATCACTCTAGCCTGTAACAAGGGACGGATTTGCTTGGTATTTCAAATATTACAGCTATCCGTATACTGACAGTATCCAGGAGAGAGCAGGAAGGGAGGGAATTTCCTTCTAGGACCTGACTGCAGAAAGCTAGGAGCAGCTGCACCGCATTTACAGACACAGTCAGTCAAATGGAGGAGGAATTTGAAATATTTGGCAGTCTCTGCACAAGAGAGAGCCAGAATGAGAGAAAAAAGGAGTATTTTTCAACACTCAGGTGTAGTCACAGCGTAACAGAAGAAACCTTCAAGAACTCATTTTGTACTTATATTGTTAAAGGTAATATTTCAAGTAAATATTTATGTTACAGAGAAACATTACAAGTACTAAAGATTACAACAAATATTACGGGTTTGAACATTAGCTACCTACTATACACAGCAATTATAATTGGTTTAGACATATTACACAAAAGTTGCAGTAATATTTCAGAAACAAGTGAAATTGCAAAACAAAAACCAGCCTACAAATTACAAAGGGCTTTACAATCATTGCAGTTGCAAACAGTGTTAAAATAATGTGATGAAATTATTAAGGTCATCAAATGTCCTCCGGCCCATTCACCTCTGCTAATGGGAATGAAAAAGCCATGGGGGGATTATTTAGATACACTCATGGAAAAAAGGTTGCAAATGCTGCTAAATTTTTTGCTCTCAGGCAAACAGAATGAGAGGAGAAAATTCTTCCTCTCAAGATAGCACAAGTACAAGTGGAAGTACACTACAAGGGGAAAGAGATTTATACTTAAAACAGTACTAGCATAAAGTTTGGGTGGTGTATGAAGTAACAGACACAAAACAAGCACGAACAGAGAAAAAAAACAACCAAAAGTATCTTCACCAAATAATGCCAAGGAAAACTATTTGTGTGTGGTTTAGCTACTTAGAGTACACTTACTTTTGGCTGCCTATATATAAAAAAGTACACCTTTTGCTAGCACGAAAACAAAGAAAAAAATCCCATCAACATATATATATATATAATTTTATACTATCTAAAATATGTTTTATTAAATCAAGAAAAATATATCTGGAATTTCAGCTATGCAAACAGTTTCCAAATATTCAGCAAAAAATCTGAGCAACACTAATTTCTGCTGTTACTTTTGTGTGAACAACCAAAACCAGATTTTACAGTAGCCTAAGTTAGCTCTCTACAAATTCAGATCACAACTTTCTTTCAGTAGCACTTGTTAAACCTGCATTTGATTTATTTTCAGTAAATGAGCATCTTCTTTTTTATGGCTGTTACATTACTCCAGCATTTACACCACCAAGCATTGTTAAGATACAAAATACCAAACATTAAGTAAGAAATACCTGCAACCAAAGGATGGCCTTGAAATATCATTTGCATGTTTTTGAAAACTTTATTGATCTCTATCAGAGTTCATGAGTAAGTCCACTATCACTATCAACTCATGCACTCAGTGACTAAAATTTAGTCTAGAACATGGTGATTTTGTCAGGGAAATAAAAAAATCATAAACAGAGTCACTTCTCAGCAGACAAGAAGCAATATAAAAACTAATCATTTTTTAAAGTAAAATGGAAAAAACAGTAAAAAACCAAGACACAACCCTCTGCCCCTTCCTCTTTAGGAATAAATTAGACTGTCAAGCAAAGCTACCTTGACCTACTCTTCCTTCATATTTTTTTTCAGGTTAAGAGCTATTACTTTCTTCTACACAAAATAACTGGCACATTGGTACTTCTCAGATTAATTTTGGATCCATATTTTGGTTAGGTAAGGCATCAATAATCATGGTGTTCATTTTGTCAGAGCTAAGTCAAGCCAAAATTCACCCACTTTCTCCATGCAAAACTTGGCCAAAAAAGAGCATTGTACATTAATTTCTCCCATTAGTCATCCTTATCCAGTGGGTTCAAAGGAACCTGTATCATCTCTTGTTTCTCACAGCCCACTCAGCTTTTTTTTTTTTCTTTTATAGTCAATATACAGTTTAGAATAAAATGTTACCATTTTTTGCTTTCTACTTGTCCATATGTATACATGAAAGTTTACACTTATCTGTATGTTGATATGGTCAAACTACACCAGATTTAAGATGTATGCAAAGCTTTAACAGTTTTTTTGGAAAGGTATATGTAAGTCAATTTATATTTTGGCTAGAGTGATTCTTAAAGGGAAATTCAATGGGAACTGCAGGTGCTTATCACATCGAGGAAAAAACAAATCACACCAATGACAACACATTCTCAAGATTCCCTTCTCCTATAATATCTACTCAATCTAACCTCAGCTCTCCAATCCTAAATCCCACCACAACAGGATTACATGTCTCTAGTTATTTAGGAGGTGTTGTGCACATGTATTTTGTAGTACATTGCACATTATTGAGATAAATCCAGCAATTTAGAGCTGCAGTGTAGGCTTTCCTTCAAGAGATGGATTTCTGTTAAGTCCTTGTCTGCATATAGATGTTTATTTATGATCCTATTGCGGATGAAATTGTGAGCAGCACATTTTAAATACTCCTTAGGGTTTCAATTGTGAGAGTTAACAGGCAAGAATAAAAGCAGCACTGTAAGTAGTCTGTGCTGAAATTTTATGCCTACTATTGCTCTCAAGTTTCTCTCAAATAAGTGCCCCAAAAGTAATCAGGAAAAGAATGTTCATTTGAGGTGCAGAACTGTGTCCTGAGAAAATGCAGCCCCCCGACCCCAAGTCCTTCACCCCACAGTTCCTGACAAACAGTATGGCAGCTTCCCTGTGATAATATATGAACAGGAAAATTCAAAGCAATGTCACAGCTTTGAAACTGTAGTTTAAAGGTAAAAGATGATTCCTCAGAAGCAATTGCATTTTCAGTAGTAGTACTAGAGAGAACTATAGATTCAGGAACTGCACTACAATGTTGAAATGCTAACCAGCTGCAAAATACTAAAGTCAACTAACACCACACACATCCACACGATTTAACACAAAATTCTAAGCAGTCTTATAATTTCACCTGAACAAAGACACCTTCTTAGAAGTTGCAAAAACCTCCTGTCCGTAGCCATCGTTGTATCTTTCTTCCAATCTAAGGGGTGAAAGTGGATGGATGAAACCAAGGAAGAAGCCAGTTATTCCAAGTGAACAGTCAGCTGGTATACATATTGTTACTATTTAAATATTAAAAAAAAAGAAGAAAGAAATGGCTGTCACAGTTGAATTTTGGCTAAAAAAGACACGATAAAGTGAAGTAACAATCAAGCAGTTCAACAGAAGGTTGCTTTATTAGCAAAGGGAAGTGTGATGTTCAGGATGCTGTATTCACTCGACAGAAGAAAACCCAAGCACCTAGTGACCTCTGTTTATCCTCCCAGGAGTATTTTGAAAATTAATATGTAAATATATGCTTTTACAATACAGATGAATTATGACAGTAAGTATTCATCTTTTTAGTGAAGGTTTCACAATTTAAAAACATCTTTTTCTTTTCCATCAGAGAACTTTCTCCTCGAGTAAAAGCTACCAGTAAATTCTGCACAAGAGATGACAGTACTTACTTTCTTTTCCTTTTTTAAATTTCATTATCTGCTAGTACGTTTACCAAAAATTCTCACAAAGGCCAAACCATATTTTGCACCAATTTGAAGTATTCACTTACACATCACACACCAATGCTCTCCCACAAAGCCACACGTCCACACAGGTTTGTGAAAGACCTTGTACGTATTTATCTCCATACTCAATATTTTTGGAGTTACACCAATGTGCATGCTTTTTATTGCCTTGAAGGTTATCTTTCCTTCTGAATTTCTTTCAAGTGTCTTTATCACTTCAATGCATCTTGGCAAGCCTGCTACTTCCTGATATTTTGAAATAACTTTGGAGTTTGAAGACTCTGAAGTTGAGAGATTTTTATAACAACTAACAAAGGAGCATGTCTTTAATTAACATCTATCTTTTGGTAACCGGAGTAAACTTTGTTATGAAAAATGTACTTCCCTGCACTCTGGTCTTCAAACTGGTTTCACAAGAGTTTTCACAAAATTAATGCCTTCAACTTTTTGAGTGACATCTCTCAACACCACACATCTCCTTAACATAAACACATTGCCACTATCCCAGCATGTCTTTTTGAACCTACCTACTGTATATATTTCTTCTAATATTTTCATTGCTTACTCTAGCTTGAAGTTTACCTTGAAACCCTCTGGTCTTTCAAATAAGAGACTGCTAAGCACTGACTGATGTTTCGGTACTTTCCTACAGAAAAGCTATTATTTGATATTATTACCCGATTTCCTCTTGAAATGCTAAAAAGAGCTGCCAAGAAAGACAAACATTTTTCCAGAAAGTCTTTGACTCATCTCAGCTATCAAATACTGTTTTCAGTGAGGCATCCTCTAAACTACCACTTATTCCAATTCTGTCTGATCCTGCCCAGTTTACTAATAGTGTTGATTCTCCTCTAGCATGGAACATGACACAAAAGTAAATTAAAAAAAATTATCAACTTGTGTTCTTGCTAACAGCCTCCCTACCAATTGGATATGCTGGCTAAAAAGCAAACCATTATACACCTAAGCTTATTTAACTTTAAATTTTATTATTTTAATTGGTTTATTAACTAATCCTGCTCAGTGATACCTTGTTTTTGATCTCTGGCGTTTTACACATAAAATAACCATGAGGCTGGCCATGTCTCTGATTTGAATGTGAGTCTTTACTTCAAGTATCAGCGTGTCTCTCCCATTCAGATATCTACTGCTACCCTCCCTGCTTCGCTTCCTCTTCCCTGTAACTCAGAAGCTTCTCTGCCTGCACCAGTCAGGCTGCTTCTCTTTACATCCAAAGGAGCATTTTCCACCTAAAAAGGTCAGCTCTCATCCATTGGAGCAGAGTTCCATGTGCTCATGTGAGATATGTGGCGAAGGTACACAACGCAAGCCTTCTCTTGTTCTCTCCAGAGGAAAAAAGAAAAGAAGACAAACAAACTTTCTAAATGGAAATGCTTGAGGTACCTTAATAAGCCGCCATCTACACATGTTCCAATAGGAACTTTTCCTACCATAAAGATCAGTATTTGCAGTCAGCTACATGTACAAAAACATAGACACCCCACCCTATGTTTTGAAGTCCATGTTGGTCTTAAAGGGTCAATATGACTGACGGACTCTCTCTTCCTGAATGTCCATTTGAAACACTACCCCTGAAGCTGGCGAGAATGAGAAGGTTGCATGCAAGAACAAACCATCAATTCAGAATTTGAAAGACTTCTTTCCTAAAGTTAAAACTAAAGATACTCACTGTAATGTAGACCCTGTAAAACATACCAAAACCTCAACCTTTAGATTGTAAAGCATAATAACCATATATCTTTTTTTCATAAAAGTAACACTGGCAGCAATATTTCCCTATGTGACTCCTGCACTGATTCTTTTTAAATAACAATATAATAACTACAACTTCATGTTTTAACAGTCTGCATAAAGTTATTGCTGCTGGATTTAGGGTTCTGTTTTGTTTCTTAGACTTGTACTGATCTTATTTTTATTAACTATTTATTATAATTCACCTAATTTAATGCTGTTACTGGTTTACCACTGATAAGAATACATGCAGGTCTTCTGATTTATACAACTTTATTTTGATAGCTGATCAAATTACTCTTGCGACATAACCGAGCCTCAAAGTTAACAGCAACAGCTAAGCCAAACACCATTATAGACTTTGCTACAAGTTCTTACAGAAAAATCTTAATCATTTACCACTGTTCCACAAAAAGGTTGTGATTTTTTATTTTTGGCTTTTATGAACAGTTCTTATTCTGAGAGTGAAGAGTCATTAACAGACACTATGCAGAAATCTTTGCTCAGCTTAAGTCAGGAGAACTTTAACTGTTATCAGGGAGAGGACAGGACATGATTTTGCAGTTTAAATGATATGAATTCAAGACTCAGAGAGTTTCAAAGGGTTGAAACTCTTCTGGGTATGGAATTCATATAATTTAAAGAGGTTTCTGAAGAGGTTACTTCAGAAATCCAGGAACTGAAAACTCATTCCACATTCAAGTGGCTAAGTTGCCAACTATTAGGGATCTGAGGCAGTGCAGAAAAAAAACACCACAGAAATTCATCCCCTATGCACACCAGCACTTGCCATGGCAAAGTCTATACCCAGGCTTGCTGAACGCAGTGACAGACTTCATTTGTTTTGTTGTGCATGGTGTATCACAGCTGAAGGAGGTTATTCTAGCTTTCAAGATGCCAAATTAAGCCTATGGGCATTGTGTTCCACTTAACTTGCACTGACAAATGAACTAAGCTCCTTGTTTATCCAGCCAACAAGCAGAAAGGCTCACATCATCGTATTCTTAAATTCTACTCTGGCTGTATTCTCTACCTCAGTGCCTCATCTATGCAGGTAGATATAAAGCACTGAATATCATACTGTCTCTTGAATAGGTAGCAAACGCTGTGTATTGAGATATACATACATACATACATGCACACATACTCTACATTTGTGTATGTGCATATATATATGTACACATGTACAATCAAGATACATAAAATCATAAAATCAAGGAGGAAAACAGGTCAGCCTTTCCCTGATCAGTGCTCTCTGAGCCATTGTGGGAATCCATGCTATACTTTTAAACTTGTTCCCACATTGATGAGAGCTAGATTTTTTTAAAGTGGCAATTTCTGTGTAGCTGCCTAGCCATGCTTACACACACCTACATGTGCATGCACACCTTCATAGGTAAGTGACCACTTCATAAGCCTCATGTTTTCAGGACACCATTAAGAGAATTAAAGCAACTCAGACAGCACTTTAGGCATAAGAACATGGCATTCCCATGGCACGGGGAGCTGAACAAAGGACATGATGTAAATGTGGAACCTTAGAAAATACAGACCAAGTACTTCTGTCTGTAGTGTTTCAATAACTGCCAGCTTTTGTAGAGGCATCATAAAACTGAACTTACAGTTCAAACACTGTGTAGGTATGCGTGTGGAGAAAGGTCAACACATTAGATATTACAGGTTCAGAGATACAGTTCACAGTAGTATTAAGGAGAAGGGTTTGTGCATTTCATCAAGGTCTGGCTGCCCTGCAAATGCTAAATCACCAGTGCTTGTGCTTCTGCAGATGGTTAAGTCAAGCTATACAACAGCAGAGGCATGGAATTACCTAGCACTGTCGTGCATAAAGCATAAGGCACAGTCACATTTTCTGCTACTGCAGAAAAGGCAATGTTAAATGTTACATAAAGCTATTCCCTATATATCCTCCATAATATATAGCTACTGCTTAGGCTGTATTAACTGCTGTCAAGTTCAGCAAAGTGATTAAAGAGAGGACAGCCAACCATTTCACATGCAGGTATGCGTGTCGGACAGGAACCATCCCTAGTATGAGAGCAAAATTCTGTACCAGAATTCATCATCTCCTGACTGATACTAGGCAAACAACTACCGTAAGCCATATATCATATACAGCAAGGAAGGGACTTTCTGCTTTCCTATCTTGCTAAAAGGCACAGAGAGCTGCCTCCTCTGATACCCTCCTCCTTTCTGTTCCTCAGGAAAACATCCTATTTCTGAATCAGACAAGCAGCAGTTTGGCATCCCCCTCCCTGCTATACAGTTTCTGCTGAGAGTTATGACAGCAGAATCTGAGTAAATTTTTCTGCAGAGCTCCAACTCTGTGTAGAAGAACCCATAAATTGACGTGTAAATGCTACTTCTACTTCCCTGCTGCTTCCAAATATTTATCCTGCAATTCCTTTCTGCTTTTTTTGTGCCCTCCTGCACTGCAAATACTCTAATCCACAGGGACAGCACTTAGGGCTGATTAGAGTGTTTGCAAGTGATAACAAAAATATGCTCAAATGGCTTGCAAGGACAGATCTGCAACAGAGAAGGAAAATATTTTATGAGCAGAACCTGTGTTAAATTTGCAGTAGAATCATTACCTTCACCAACATCAGTGCATCGGGAAAGCAAATTAATTTTTTTCTTCTACAGAGATGAAACAGATTCAATATAACCCTTGTCTAAAATTCATCCAATTCTTTAATTTAATATTTGTTTAAATGATAGTAGTGTAAAAAAAATTAAAATTTGACTCCTGAATTTTAAAAAAATTAAGTTGCTTTAGGGGGATGTAATGAACTGTCAATACATACTGGTTTTCCCTTTTTTTTAATTTTTTTTTTTATTTTAATGGGAGACTGATAGCACTTTTTCAATCTAGGCACTGTGGGCAATGGTGCTGGGTTCAAAATTCTCCAGCTACTACAGCCCCCTATAAGGTACTGTGCCAGACAATGCTTTATTCAGAAGAACTTAAAATGGGCTACTGACTTCACTTGTAGTATTGCCCAAGCTGGCCTCACAGTACTGGTTTCAACACAATCCTGTGGTACAGCCTGACATGATTCTTGCCAAGGACAGGCTCTCTGCAATGAAAAGCAAGCAAGCCATGTTTCATGAACTCCAGTGAAGCTCAAAAACTTTCCCACAAACTCATCTCCTGTGGCAGAAGAAATTTTGACTGAAATGAAAACGTGAATGAACACCAGAAGATCAGTATGGAGAGGAACATTGCTTGGGAAATTCATTCTTTGATATTTAACACAGCATTAATTCTTCCCTGTGCGTACAGCATTCATCACCTGTTCATCACACCAGGTGACAAAGTAAGGTGACAGGTCACCACACAGCCTTTCCAGCACCTAAGGGTGTAAAAGGAGTCTTACTCCATAAGATTTAATAGGTACACCACCTCTCTAGCGTCTTCATCCCAATGGCAAAACTTGGTTACAAATGGCCAAAGATGACACCAAAAAACATGAGAGGGGACCTCAGGTGGTTAACTAGTTCATTCATCTAGCATTTGCTTGAACAATGTCCAGAAACAGAGATATAGGTCTCAAACTATTTCCATCACAGCCAAATCTTTCATACTGCAAATTCAGGTGGTCACTTTTTGTACAAATGTGCATCTGGGGAAGTGAAAAGGATATAAATTTCTCCCTGATTCTTACAAAGCATCAGATCTGACCCACCGAGAGCTTTTCTGGGACCTGGGAGTGAGCTTGGTTAGCCCACTTCTTTTTTTGACTCAAAACTGGACTTAACCATTTCAGCTCTGGCCTTTCCAGCACCAGCAGTGAAACACAGACTCCGCTCTGTATTTTAGATTGAGAGGGAAAAGGCCAGACACCACTGAAAGGGTCAAGAATTAGCAGTAGGAAAGGCAGCAGTAGGAACTAATGGCAGAGAAGAGTTTATTGATCTGTTCTCTGTACTAACTCACACCACCTGCAGTACTGCAAACAAAAGCACAGAACGAGCATTCAGTCCAGAACCAAGCTCTCCAGAACCTACTCTGCCCACCACTATCTGCTTGGAGCCAAGTCGCTTCTAGTTTGGCATTCCTCTTGCAGTACTCGTCTATACCACCACATGCTCCTAAGACACGGTGTGAAAAGGCTTAGCACAGACAAGACGAGGGAGAAGGAAGAGATGCTCCCTGTGGAGAAGCAGACGTCAGCCAAAAACAAACACCACAGTTTGTTATTTGATGATTTGTTCCAGTATCTTCTGAGGAACAAAAATTAAGATAATCAGTCTATAATTCCTCCTTTCAGCTTTTTAAGAGGTAGGCAGCGAGTTGAGCTTTTTTCTAGCTTCCACAGACATATGTAAAAATTCCCAAAATGGGTGACAGTTACTTAGAAAGCACAGAGTGCTTCCCTTTCCAACTCATGACATAAAGAACCAAGCCTTGGAAGTATTTTTATGCAGTAAACTATGAACACAATTAAGGAGTTTTCATACTAAGCAATCATAACTCATAATAAAACAATCACTTATTTTTAAGCCACTAATGCCATTGATTTAACCAAAGATGCAGCAAAACACAATTTGGTCTATCAAATCCCATACAAACTAAGTTCACCTTCTACTGCCTTCCCCATCTTCATCTGAAAAACTAGATTTACCTGGGGACACAGAGCAGGCAGTTGTTACTTTTTTGTTCTTTTAGGTAGATCTTTAAGGTCAGGCTATGTAAAAGACCATCATCTCTGTCCCAAAATGCAGCCAATGAAAAGAAATATTCCTAATATACAGAATATACCAAAAAACTTTTCAATATCTACTTTTGTTATCTACTTTGCAGCCTAGTGAGGCTCCAAACAGGCAACTGAGCCACAACTTTACCAACAAAGGAAAAGCAGAGAAACAAATGAAACATCCAGCTGAGGAGTATCCCTCAGGGAAGCATTAATTCCAGTGAAGTCAACCCTAGCACCAAGCAGTGGAGGAAGCAGCAAGCGAGCTTGAAAATCCTAATTAAACAAAGGAGGAGGAAAAAAAAAGGATGAGCCGCCAAGTGTTCCAACCCTTTGCTTTTGCTATCAATGAATCACATCCAGTTTTAAAATTAACTCAAGCTGAGTCTTCAGTAAAAATAGTACCTTATTGTAGTACTGCCTGCTTTCTATGGTTTTTTACATATTTCACATGTTCTGATCTGTAATGATGTTCCCTTTTCATTCACCATCAAAATCTGGAAAACTTAGTGATGAACTGCTTATGAATTTACCTAATCTAGGGTTTATGTAAAGGCATAGGCACTTTTGACATTTAAAAATGCATTTTAAGCCTTAATTTGACAATAAATGCTTTGAACCACAAGTATTAACAGTGCCATAAAGACAAAGCTAACAGATAAAATCACAGGTAAGGAATGGGAGTATCTCTCCTAGTATAAAAAACCCAAAACAGAACACCAAAAAACCCACCCTCACAAAGTGTGTGGGAATGACAGATCCACTCCGACTAAAAAGACAAAGTTGACGTGCTTCAAGTATGTGTTTAGGATCCTAGACTTGGCTTAACTCAAACAGCTTTGATTGGATGGGGTCCCTCAACAGTATTAAAACTGCTCTAATTGCATTCTTCAAGCCAGCTGAAGGCTGACAGCTTCCGCTCTCCCGCTCACTATCAGGGCACATCAAGGACTTCTGTTATGAGAGGAGCACCTGGTCCAAATTTATTTCAACGGCCCAGAGCAAAATGGGAAGGTGCTTAATGTTCAGCCACAATGGTGACATTTTTACGATACGTCCGAAGTTCAGAAACAAACAAATGAAGGGTTTGAAAGGTGCATGAACAGAAACGGTGACAATAAAAATTCAACATTAATATATCAATTTTAAAACATATACCACCCGTATTCTTCAGGGCAAGGCCAAAAGTTCAAGGCAGAGAAAAGAAGAAATCTGTGTGGCTTGCTTGGAAGAAAAAAAAAAGTCTCTAAGTTTTTGAAAGAAATGCTGTCCTTTTACTAAAAATGACACATTTAATTTCATTCTATGTTAGATGACTACCAGTAATACCACTGATTCCACCCAAAAGTGGTGGCATATTTCTGCTTTAGCAGAATAACTGAAAATTTGTCTACTTTTTATGTTAACTTGTCTGGCTTGTGCCCCCCGCCCTTAATGTTAAAAATCAAATTAACTAGAGGGGCGGGGGGGTGCACAAAGGCTAATATTATAAAATTTTCACATCAGTAGTGACAGATGAGTGAATAATTATTGAGAAATCTATTCTAGTGTTAAAGAGGCTTTAATAATGTTTCTTAAGCTCTTTGAAAAATACCCAAATTATTCTAAATTAAGCAATTCTGAATGTATTAATTTATTATAATTAATTTATTAGAAAGATCTCAGTTCTATGCCTTAGAAATTTCTATTTAGGTATAAGGATACACTGAAAAAGATAAAGTAAATTTCTTCATCAGTATACTGGCTTTTGTACTGCAGTAGAAAGCATCTATTTCCTCCTACTTGGCAATTACTGGCTTACTTTCCAATCAGTATGTATGGCCACATTCACTGCCTCGTATGAAGTTATTAGCAGGCACACATGGTATTATCTTTACCAAACAGATAAAAGTGTAATTTACTGAGAGAAAAAAACAGAGTAACTGACAGGGAATCTGCAGTACAATCTACTAAAAAAAGACCTCATTCAAGAAAGACTGAAATACATAACTATACCAGTGAAAATACACCATCTTTAAAAATTAATCCCAAGTAACTTATGAAATAGTTAATACTGCAATTTCTTTTCATCTTAAGCTGCAGCTCAGCCTTTTCATGCAATTCCCATCTATTCTGCATGGTGAATTAGAGATGCCCAAGCACAGACTTCCCTTGATGGCATCTGCTGATACCAATCATTAGAACTGTCGTAACTATTGTCCTTGATCAGCAGCATACTTTTCAGAAATATGTTCCCTCTGCTTGCTTCCTGTTAACTGGGATAAGCATCCTTAAGGTCTTTCTTAAGAGCAGCCTGACTTTAGGAAACATCACGTTTCCTTATTTTACCTACATTAACACTTATATTGACATTTTTCAGATAGAAATTTTTAGTATACTAACATGTGTCCTTTTTTCACTAAACAAACAATGATTGTTATTAAGAAGCACCATTTAACAGCATTTAAAGATCTTTAAAAATCCAAATCCCAACCCCACTTTTTCCCCAAAGCCCCTAATGAAATAAACACTTTTTAAAAAAAGAAAAGAAAAGTAAATCTCTTGAGGAAAGATGTGTCAGGGGAAATAGATGGGTAGTGGAAGAAAGAGTTAACAAAAACTGCAGTGCAGCTCAGAGTGAGCTATAAAAGCTCCATAATGAACCTTCTAGTCCTGAACTATCTCTCAGGCACATTCACTTATATTTCTTTATGCTGCCATCTCTCTCTGCAAGTATAACAAGAAAGTTAAAATGTAATTTTACATGTAGGTATATCACCTCAAATTAGTAACATAAAATTACTGACATTTATTCTAAAGAAAGCCATACTGGCTAGAGGTAAAATGCTGAACTAGCATCTGTCAGTACTGCTAATTGAAGTTAGGCTGGGAAATATAAAGTACTATTAAACGAGTAAAATAATACCAAATGGAAATGCTGAGAAGGTACACTACCCTTTTGACACTCTAAATTATTATCCCGATTAAAGTAGCTAGTATGTTTGACTCTTAAAAATGCCATGAACAGTAACACGGTTCAGAATTGCAGGGAACATTCTTATGGGCCACAGAACCTGAACAAACACATTAACCAGTTCTTGAAGTGTAATACCTATGTTTGATGTGTTTTTAATGAAGTGTTCCATCTTCTGTATTTTAAAAAAGCATCTGTCTTTTTTACAGAAAGCACAAATGCCACATTTCACCTCCAGCTCCAGCAGTTCCACCCGGTCCTCTTCAGCTGAGGCTTCGAGCAGATCTTTGGACCACAAGCTACTTGCAAGATTCTTGCCATCATCTTGTGAATGATGACAACAGAATAAAATCCAACAGTGGAATCAACTGTAAAACAATTAAATCTAGAAGAGTATTAACAAAACTTATCAAATGTCATCTTTTTTTCTTGTTTGGCATATCTACCCCTTTGTCACCACAGTGACACAAAACCTGTAGAGCTCTGTCTGTTCATTTGCAAATTTGCTCTTCACAGCAAATTTTACTGTGGCATCTAGAAGTCTTCTGAATAAACTCAGTTTATCAAACAGGGATTCCTTCTTCAGGAGTACAGTAGGGGAAAAAAATCAAAGACTATTCTGATCCTCATAGTCTGACCTATGCCTACAGTTTGTTGCTAGCCACAGCTTTTTGAAAGTTCACAGACTTACAAAACACCAGTCGCCATGGTACAAAATAATGGCAGTATGATGATCATTTGAAGATGAGAAGGACTGCATTTCATTTACTTCTGGAGAAGGACTGCATTTCATTTACTTCTGTGTGACTAAATGTGGTAGGTTAGTTTACCAGCAGCTACCTGCTCTTTGAGAAAATGCTAAAACCTGAGGGTAACGCAGTCACAATAGTGTGTCTACCCTGCTTGAAAATATTAAATTGTATCAGTTTAAAGACAAACATTTATGGCCAGATCCTATGGGATATATTTTTGTACAGACTGCTCGCATGATGAAAAGAAAATAAGAGTATGCATTTCTGACTTGCTAAAAACTTTCATAATAGCACCAGTTAACACAGAAACAGTTCATGCGTTCCCCTTCACCCCCTAGATAAACTGAAAATTTTCAACTGGTTTAACATTTGGACATAGTAAAATGAAGCCAAATAGAGCATACTTCATAGCTGAGCCTGGAAATTTTTTTCAGCTTCTGAAACTTATGTAGGTCATTCACAGAGTCCTTAACCTCATGAAGTTCAACAAAAAGTGCAGAGTCCTGCACCTGGGGAAGAACAACCCCAGGCACCAATATATGCTGGGGGCCCCTCAGCTGCAAAGCAGTTTGGCAGAAAAGAACCTAAAGGTCCTGGTGGACACCAAGTTGAACATGAGTCAGCAATGTGCCCTAGTGACAAAGAAGGCTGATAGTATCCTGGGCTGCATTAGATAATGTATTGCTAGCAGTGCTGAGTAGAGGTCCTTCCCCTCTAGTCAGCACTGGTGAGGACACAACTGGAGCAGTTTTCCAGTTCTGGGCTTTCTGGTACGAGAGACATGGACATCCTGGAGAGAGTGCAATAAATGTCCACTAAGGTGATGCAGGGACTGAAGCATCTTTCCTGTGAGGAAAGGCTGAGAGAGCTGGGACCGTTCAGCCTAGAGAGGAGGAGGTTCAGGAGGGTCTCATCAGTGCGTCTAAGTATCTGAAGGGAGGTTGCCAAGAGGATGGAACCAGGCTCTTTTCTGTGGTGCCCAGTGAAAGGACAAGAGTCAGTGGGCACAAAAATGAAACACAGAAGGCTCTGTCTGAACATCAGGAAACACTTTTTCATTGTGAGGGTGACCATGCACTGGCAGAGGTTATCCAGGGAGGTTGTGGAGTCTTCATCCTTGAAGATATTCAAAAGCTGTCTGGACAAGGCCTGGGCAGCCTGCTCTAGCTGGACCTGCTTGAACAGTGGGGGTTGGAGCAGATGACCTCCAGAGATCCCTTCCAACCTCAACCATTCTGGGGTTCTGTTAAAAGAAGCTTCAAAATTTTTATGTGCTCTTTACAGTCACCAAAGTATTTTCCATATCCTAAATGATCTGAAAGTCAGTTTTTGTGTGGGAGACTGCATGTATGCACACATGTATGTACATATACACATAAATACCCTGACTCCTTTCAAAGGACAGACGATCAGTATTTAATTCTTTTGCCACCTCAAGAATTCCACATCCCAAGGCCTTCCAAAAAAATACCTAGCTCTAAAAGTCATGATGAATATACTGCACATGAACAGTTTTTGAGAGGGGAAAAGGACACAGTTATCCTTGAGTTAAGAATGTCAGAATAGTCCATCAAGCTAATGAAGGAGCTATCTGCTGTAAAAAAGTCCCAGATTTCACAAAAAGCCACCAAAGTCCTCCTCTATATTTTATCTGCATTCAAGTGACATCCATACTTCAGAATTAACAGAAATGCACCAGTTAACTGGGGCATTAAAGCAACCTCTGCAGAGCTGGACAGTTTATAAAGTTCATTAGCACCCAGATTACCTTCCTACAGACTCTTCGAGCCCCTTACAATCATCTGAAAGATCATTAGATTCTGACACATTGTTCTTATATATCTAAATGACCTTTCAGATATGCTCTTCAGGTTCTCACTGTTAACACTGCGTGCCAAATGTCACCAAAATTTTTTGAAGTTAAGTGTCACCAGAAGACATTTTGACAGGCCATTTTGTTGCTTGATACAGCAACAGAGTTAAGTTACACAGGGGGTGAGGAACTGAAAGAAAGAAAAAACATCTGATCCCTAATCAGGTACACCATTACCTCTGGTATCTTGCAGGATTGTCAGCATATACACAGAGCCTTATGGAGGAAGAAGCAGCCACTACTCCAAGTAGCTCAAGGCTCCTGGCATCTTCAATTACATCGGGCATTTTAAAGAGATCCAGGTAGCTGGGCAAAATAGGCAACATGGGCTGCATTAGAGGGCAGTTCCCCAGGCTTAAGTGCCACCTTAAGTTCTCAACAGGGCCAGCTTTTCTCAGTGACCAGTTTCAAGGAACACAGACGGATACAACCTTTTTTCAGACCTCACACATACATTGGCATATGACCCCTAAATTATCTTGTCTCTTCTGAGGAGCAAGCTCAGCTTACACCCCATCACATGAGCAAAAAACACGGCAAACACCACGTAGTGCTCCAAGATAGCTCACGTTGCCAGAAGGAATATAACCACTCCTTCCTGCAAGCCCACTGTACCTCTAGGTGCAAAGAAAGTAGACACACTAATACTTTAAGAGGATGAGGGAAGATAGGAGGGAGGGTCAGGAGACCCATTTTTATTGGAGAAGTGGAAAGATGCATTGCTTCATCTGTACCAGTCTGAGTGTCCTCCTTTTGACTTGCTAGTCCTTCCCTTCCAAAGAACTTCATGGCAATAAGATGTCCCAGTTCAAATGAACATCGGAAAACTTCTGCCACATTTTCTGAATCAATCAGTACAAATGAAAACCATGAGAAACTGGGTGTGAATGAACAAGCATCAGAAGACAGGAGCTTATACAGCTTTGACTTCACAAGGACAATTTTCAACTAAAGGAGTTTCTAGTGACTTCCAGAAAACTAAAATACTTCTAAGAATTTTTCAGCAACTGGAAAAGTAGGAGACCTTGGATCAGAACCACTTGCTAACGCATGTCTCTCTTCCCTTTGAAATTGTTGCCCATTTATCAGCATTATCTGGTGCACCCTGACCACTCAGGGCCATGGGCTTACATGGCAGGAAAAAAAATTTCCCCATCCTCAGGAGCATAACTGCACCTTCAAACATGCTTCAGTGGCATTTGAAGACAGTTCATCTGATTACAGGACGCTTATCACACTAAAACAGTGTTAGAAAAACATGAAATTCTGGAGAAGTCAGACTTCTCTGAGCCATACAATTCACAATGTTAATTTGCTATTAGACAAAGAGCTTACCAATGGAATTTTAATGAACAGGTAATGAACAATCGTGACCAACCTGCTAGACAAGCAACATGAAACAATCTTTTTATGCAAAGAAGCAAACTGTAACAATATGGGACTTGCATGAAATTTCACATCACACACACTGAACATATGAACTAGAGTGCAGTACATGTGTGTGTGAGCCTGCTCTACACGCTACCTGTCAAAGCAGACCGCCTGCAGCTTCATCAGACCACTTCAAAAACCTTGTGAAAAGACAGACGATAAAAGGAACTGAGAGGGTGGTACAAAGTAACTAGCTTCTCCAAACAAATAGTCTCCACAGCTGTAAACTGGATTTCGAGTTCCTGGGGAAGCAGGAACAAATCCTCAGATAAAAAACACATCTACTTAATGAACAGATACGTGGGAGCAAAGAAAAGCTGACATTTCTATGGTAACAGAGTTAATGGTGTGTGGAAGTATTTAATTCCACGTTTTCAATTACACTTTCTGGCTTTCATTGGGGGTTTTTTTGTTACAATGCAAACTGCTTAGGGTATTGGTCAGGGTTTGGGAGTACACAGATTTGAGAACTCTGAAGCAATAGTGTAAGAAAGTCAGCAAAACTGGGTTGACTTTATTCCATCTACAAGCTTTCCCCACCCAGAAAAGTTTCCAGAAACATGAGCTGAACCTTGAAGTTTGTCAGATGCTCTTTCCCAGGCCTTTATAAACCAAAGGCAATAAAACATTGTAGGCAAAGCATTCTGATCTTAGACAGCATGTACAGTACTTACAGCAACCACCCTATGGAAGTCTTGTTATTGCTGCCTATTAAAAAGAAAAGAAATCTGAAAACCAGAAAGTTAAAGCCTTGCTGCTATGGAGTAAAAGAATGGCCTTTTTATGGTGTGCTACTGCTGCCTTAAGGGGTAAATCCTGTTTAGAGCAAACCCTAGAAACAAAAAACCCCAGCATCACTGTTGTATTAAACAGATCCCTCTTTTTGCTGATTTTATGGCACACGTAGAGCCAAAAACCACCTTATCAGACCAAATGCTCAACTACTTACTTTGGAGCCAATTAAAAAGGACTGTAAGATGACTTTTAAATTAAGGATTTAAAGATATCCAACCAGCCAAGTAAACTGTGAGAGCCGGATGCCTGCCCTCAAAAGGTTTAGTGCTAGTGTCCCACCACCCACTCCCTCTTCTTTCATAAATAAAGTTATTCAAGATTCCAGGTTCCTTCTTTGATATATGCAAGCTGCTTTTTGGGAGGATTAGTCTTTTTATTTGCAGATAGGGCAGGGGTAGGGGGAGGAGGGAGGGAAAAAGAGAATCAAAACTACGCAGCTTCAATTCATATTGCAAATGGAAAAATTGTAGGCTGCTAAAAATCAGGGTCATGCTAGAAATTATATGCCAAAAAACCAACAGTGAACAAACTGGAGAGCTAATGTCAATAAAAGAAATGAAGGTACCTGTCTAAGGTTAACTTGTATCTTAAAAAAGGCTAAGCTTGATTCTTTATGAAAAGCTGTGGTATTTTGAAGCAGCAAGATTTATAGTCATGGAAACAACCATCATCTCAGACTCATCTAGATTTTTTTAAAGGTATTTAGGTACTTAAGAGAAAGAAATACCTTTTAATGGATTCCTCCTCAGACATTTCTATCTTTAATTAATAAAAACAATACCTAGCTAGATGTCTTAGTTTTGTTTTAACCAGCAATGGGAGAGACTGGGCGGACAGAAGTAATGAAGTTTTCCTTTTCTGTTTTTCAGTAGTCTTTGAAAAGCAGTTACATGCACAGTAAGAAAAGATAAATAAAACTTAAGACATTTAACTAATTATATGATAATGGACCAAATTTATACTCCTGCTAAATACATTCCCATTGGGAAGATATGTCGTGTATTAAGTAAGGTTGAATAGGTTGAATCATTATTTTCCACATCACCAGGTTTGATTATGGAAACACCACTCCGGTATGTTACATTCACTGTTTTCAGTTTTCTTTGAAATCCAAACACTAGCTTTACAATGGATAAAAGCAAAAAACCCCCCCAAAAAACCCTAAACCAAACAAACACCCACACCACAAATATGTATTAAAAAAAACAAAACCCAAAAACCAAACATAAAACCATTAAAGACCATTAAAAGGCATTGAAAATTCTGTTGTAATTTAAGAAAATTAATATCTTACAGTGCGGTTTACCATCAACAGCACAGAAATCTCTCTAGGTCTGTTCTACTGCATTACACACAAGAAGCACAAAACATTACTGAAGTAAAACCTCTAGCAGGTAATCATAAAGTATTTAAAATTTTGTGGTTTTAAGATAACACATTAGACCCTGTTTAAAATAAGCTTTTAAAAAATTAATCCTTTAAAAAAAGATCACACATGGGGTCAGAGATATTTTGCTAGTAGAAGTCTATGGAGGTTTACTGAAGTTAACTTAGCCCAGGTGAGGATCACGCCCAAATCCCTGTACTTAACGGAATATGTTTTTAATGCTTTTTCCCCTGACCGCCACACTCCATTGCAGCAATCATATTTTATCTATAAATTGGTGTTTAGTGTTGGTTTATGTAGTGGATAAAAACTTCAAGGTATTAACACTACAATGTTTTTTAAAAAAGTTATTGCACTCATACTGTGTTTTAAAAATATTTATGACAGAAGTATATACATGTATGTATGTGGCTACATACAGACACCCACATCGAGCCAAAATTCCACTAGGGAGCAAAAGGTATCAACCTTTCATCTCAAAACCAAAGTAATATCTCAGCTACAGAAATACCACGTACAGGTAAAAAAAAGAGCAAGTGGGGTTTTTGCCTTTGTTTTTAGTGTATCTGCATTTTAAATGACTTGCTTACAGTCTAGAAGCCTATGGTATAAATTTCATCCTAGAGTGAATTTTTATGATAGAGTTATAAACCCCTAAAGAAACAGGGTTTACAATGGAAGTGCTGACATAACTAACTATAGCAGCGCTAGCAGTGCCTCTGTAATCAAGGCACATTATATTTATGAGGTAGGTAAAAGTCTGTAACCATCAATCACTGGAATCATATTGACAGGTTCTAAGTTTGAGGTCCAACAGAATTAATGTATTCAGTTTCTCACACCATCAATATGAAGGGGAGAATATGCAGGCACTTTTATGGGCGTAGGCTTTGACATCTTTACAGAAATCAGTGAGGGGCTGTCTTGCTGCAACATTTCATTAATCTGCTGCCTCAGCATTTCCAGGTTTTATACCAACCAGCCTTTTGCAAAATGCTAGAGAAGTAGATTGTCCAGAAACTAAACGTGACCTTATTCACGTAAGTTCGCTTCATGAGCTGGTCATTACAAACATTAATTCTATGTATATCTACCAGACATTTAAAATTATACCGAAGAATGATTAATCACCCAAAGATTATCCAACTCCTAAATTATAACTCAACATCCCTATATAAAACAATCTAAAATGTCAGCACCTCAGTCTTTATGATATCACACCGTTCCAATAATTCTGTTTTACAAGTAGATTCCTATTATACATTAATAAGTGCTGTTGGTGGCTAAACTTCATGCCTTTGAGTAATGACCAGGTTGAAGGCAATTAGGCCGGCCAGGTGCAGCTGGGTTAGGTACTAATAAAAAGTTTTTAAATTTTACTATTTCCGTTTGGATTTTGGGGATGCATTCCAATCTGCCCAAATTAGGGAGGAAATTGTTTCCATGTTTTCAGCTGTTCCCTGGTCTGACTGTTACTGACTGATAACCCGCATAGATTTATTTTTTACTTACACACACACATACACTCACTCACTGGACCCAATGTCCTTATTTTTCAACTTGTCAGAGCAGTACAATAAGAAAACTAAGAAACTCTTACATAAGTTTGCAGAAAGAGTTTTCAATTCAGTAACAGGATTAGCTGGAGTTCAATGAAACTTGTCTGAAAACAGAAAATTTGAATGGGTTTTCGAAGTCTTTATCTATATATAAATGCAGAGTAAGAATTGAAATGCAACTGTGTCATTTTCCCTCTCTCGATTCCTCTGAAAGTCCAGGCTTTTGTGAAGGTGTTTTTTTCGTAAGACACTAATATTTTTTTTAATTACCTGAAAACTTTGTTTCTTAAATGAAGCTGACTTAACACCATTTATACTAATTTTAAAAGCCACGTTTTTATTGAAGTGTATGTAGAACATGTAAAGTGCTGCCAGGGCCTGTGGTTTGGATCACAGGTGGAAGGCTTTCTGCAGTGACACCACTGCCATCAGCCCACAGGAGTATTTTGTGCATGTACACATTCACACTTACCTACACCTTCCTGTCCTCTTGCCCTTGTACACATTTTCATGTGTGAATCTCACTCCAGCGCAGCCTAAAGCTGAGCACAGAGAGCATCACACAGTCCATGTCCAGAGGCATCAGGAAACCTCCAACACTTGCCACCAGAGAGAAGGGACCTGAGGAGCTCGGGGACAGAAGAGCAGTCCTGTTCCCCACAGATAAGCCCCGAGGCCCTGAGCTGCTCACACACGAGGCTTTACTTTTGGAAAATGGAAACTGGAAACAAAGACTTTAGGTGCTCACAGCAGCATTTGTTAATTTTTGTTTTCTGCTTGTAAACCATACAGAGATGTCACCTTGGCTCAGGGAGGCCTTGAGCCACAATTTGCAGGTGACTGGGAGAATATTCTCTAGCAGAATCAACACAAACTTCCCCCATTCCTATTGCCAGAAAGGCATCCTCAATGAAACCTGTGCCAAAATGTTGCTTAACAGAGCCCCTAGGCCTGGCTGACGATTGCCGCTTCTGCATGAAAGCTCACAGCAAAGTGGCCATGCAGAGAACACACTGCAGCAGTGGGTGGGTGACTGTAGAAACACATTTTTCTCCTTCCCAATGTCCTGAGTTAAGTGTAACAGGTTTTTTGATAAACAGATTTGTATTTTGAACTCTTTTTAAGCTCTAGTCAGAAATTTAACCCAGGAAATCTATAAAGGTCCAACAGCATTAACAGGAAGGCATCACTGAAATGGATAGGATTTAGCCACAACTAAACTGCAACTTCTGCTCATTCTGCAGCTTTTGCATAGCTTTGAGCCTAGGGGGGAAAAATGATGGATTTTTGGAACCAGAACAAAAGTATAATTCTATGTCCCAATTAAAAAAGCCATCATTAATTCCTACGACTCTGGAATCTGAAATTAAATATGGCATGCATTTAATTTTTGAAGGCATTACTTTGCAGACAAAATGAAATAGCAGTGCAGCACGCAGCTATGGGCATACAGGGAGCTCAAAGAAAGCACCCTGCTTTGCCTCCCCACAAGCAAGCAGTGCACCGAGGAGGGCAGCGTGTAGGCACATATTTAAATACGCAGGGAACTGTTCTGAATCACAGGCTTTGCTACAACTGCCTCGCCTTCCAAAGGATTAGTGAAGTACCACACACACAGTCAAGCATCACAATAAAATGTACGTAGAAAGACAGCAGGATATTAAACCAAAGCTCACTAAAAAAATGCCAAAGTCTTCGCTTTCATGAGTATGAACAGGAACAGATTTCTTAGTAACACCTCAGAATTCCTTCACACTAAAACACTGTGAGTCTAATTTTAAGTGTGCTTAGCTGAATCAAGAGGTTCAAGAAACAGATCATCTAATACTGATTACACAAGTAAAATGGGAACAACTATCAAAATCTGCAAAAACATAACTATTTTTCAATTTTAAAACAATGATCTTTCATTTTCGGGTAAGTCAGTGCCATACAACAAGTGATAATACATGATGCGATCCCCAAAACTCTGCACGTTTTAAAACTCAATTGCTCAGCCAGGAAATTGGTCAGTAAATCTAATGAAAATAAGTTTAAAATCATTAAAAAAAAAAAAAAAGGTATCAGTTTCCAGATAGCTTTCTCAATTACTCAACTAAATCTCCAGTTCAGCCATTTTGTCATAAACCTTACAGGAAGGAATATGGTGTCCATTTATAAAAGTTCTCAAAAGTGGTTACAATGCTTAGAGAAAGCAGGATTACAGACAAACACACCATACATTTGGTTTTAAGTCTTTTTAAGGCTTTTAATATGGCAGTGTTGTTACCTGCCCTGTCTGTATTTTCCTACCAGCCCTGCTTTTGTCAGTGACCTCAGGATGATATTGGAGGTGATAAATAAAACTGTACTCTGTTTAGAGGTGGGTTTGTGTTTTTTTTAACAATTAGTTACAAATAATTTTTGAAGCTTCGCAAAAATTTGATCTCTAGAAGTACGGGTAGCATCAGCATTGAAACTGACTTGCAATTTCCAAGAGAGAGTTAACATATTTAAGGAACAGAGTAGCTACCAGCATTTTAAGAGCTGGTTACACTGCTGCTAGCGAAAGGAAGGAAGGTGAGGAGCAGGAGGAGCTGTGCTTTGCCAGCCATCTGCTGCCTTGCAGTGCCCTCTGCTGCTGCTCCCACAGAAGCTCCCAGACCTCGGCACCCACAGCCACCCGCCACAAACATGGGTGTCATAAACCCCCCCGTCGAAAATCCCGCAGCCTCCGTATCATTGTCACACATGCACGTATTTAATGGAGAGAGCGTAACTGTGGGAAAAGCACTGAATTGCACGCGGCGTCACTTGAACAAAATTCCACAAGGAAATATAAACCTGCAACACAACTGTTCCCTGAAAAAGGAGCATCCAGCGAATTATCCCAGAATATAAAAATACACAACGAGGGAAGGTCAGAATTATATTTCCATATTTCCACCTGTTCACAAATCTCAGGTCCCATGTTTCTTTCAGTTTTTGGAAGCTACAAAGAATGCAGTCTCCTCCTTCCCAGCTAAAAGATTGATAAACACCCATAACCGTAACCACAGAAATTTAGGAATGCTTTATTTCAATGGCAATCATGGAGTGACTTTCTTCTTTTTCTTTTACATTTTTTTTACTTTTTACTTTTTTTTTTTGGGGGTGCGGGGTGGTGGAGATAAAAAATTAAATGAGCCATACAGACAGATGGATGCACTCGATTGGATACTCTCACAATGACAAGAGATGTTTCCAAAACAACATGAAGGGACAATAAGAAATTGCACTTAGCTCCAAATTAAAAACATCATCAAAGCTGCTTCTCCCACCCACACACAGGGCTACCTCCATTTGGGTTTTTTTTTGCCTTTTTACTCCACGGGCACATGCCACATCTCGAGGTAAAAACCCAGACATGGCTCAGCAGCGCCAGGTGCCCATTTCCCTGGTGGAAGCGCCTCCAGCTCCCTTCCTGGCAGCTCTGATGCAGACAAGGCTGCCGATGCTAAGCTGAGCACCTCCACAGTGAAACTCAGGAGCAGCCAAGGGCAATACTGTCACTAGCAAGTGGACACAGAGCTGTACAGTCCCCCTGATCCTTCAGGGGAGATGAGGTCAGCCCAAGTGCTCATGACAGCACATCCAGCCAGACAAAGCTTTGGCCCAGGATTGCTATTGGGAACCTCTTCTGCCGCTCCTCAACAAATAGGGAATGTCAGGAATATTTTGGGCCCCTCACTACATGAAAGACATTGAGGTGCTGGAGCGAGTCCAAGAAAGGCAATGAAATTGGTGAAGGGTCCAGAGCACAAGTCTTATGAGGAGCCGCTGAGGGAACTGGGGTTGTTTAGCCCAGAGAAAAGGAGGCTGAGGGGAGATCTTTTCGCTCTCTACAACTGCCTGAAAGGAGGTTGGAGTGAGGGGATATTGATCTCTTCTCCCAAGTAACAGGATGACAGGTAACAGCCTGAAGTTGTGCCAGGGGAGGTTTAGACTGGGTATTAGGAAAAATATCTTCACCAAAGGGTTATCAAGCACTGGAACAGGCTGCCCAGGGAAGTGGTGGAATCACCACCCCTGGAGGTATTTAAAAGACCTGTAGATATGGTGGCTAGCGACATGGCTTAGTGGTGGACCTGGCAGTGTTAGGTTTACGGTTGGACTTTATGATCTCGAGGGTCTTTTCCAACCTAAATGATTCTATGAACATTCAAAGCAACCATTTAAAAAACAAAAACCAAAAAACAGCCTAACACAACTTTCTTCCTGTGTTTATCAAGTTTTCTGCAACTACATGGGAAGTTCATGTATTTTTTTAACAGCAAGCCAAGTTTTGCTACTAATGCTGGAACAGAGATGTTAGCCACTAATCATTGAACATTTTTATAAATTACT
Organism: Aegotheles bennettii; assembly: GCA_013398125.1. Lineage (NCBI taxonomy): Eukaryota > Metazoa > Chordata > Aves > Caprimulgiformes > Aegothelidae > Aegotheles > Aegotheles bennettii. The sequence goes on along the minus strand of VZRW01009980.1, from coordinate 39,818 downwards.
TTAGAAGGCTAAGCTTATGGTATCAAACAAACACTTAAATAAAAAGAATAGTATTTCTAAATTAAGTTTCACCAGAAGATTCTCAAATTATATGCAACTGAGGCAGCAAGCAGTGGCAGGCATGGTTATTTAAGGACTTGGGAATAATCAAACTGCCTAACCTGAACTCAAAATATTACGTTATCTCTCCTACACTGAACGAAAATGTACTTCTTTCCTTTCCTAAGCTGTGTGCATCTGGTGAAACATGTCTTTCAATTACTGCCACAAATACTTCTATTAAATGCTTCTTCTGCTTCAGTGAAAGATGTTGCAGTATTTTCAAATAACGTTTCTTTCTCTTACAACAATTCTTTTCAGTTGTATTATTTCAGTGTTTTTTCAGAATTTCAGACAGCAGAAACATGACAGAATCTTTGTAAAACAAACAATAAAACTGCTAGCAATGTCAGATAAATTGCAGTCACTGTATTTGTATTTTATAACTGTAAACATCCTCGCAGTTCAATAATGGAAGGGGGAAAAAAAAAAAAAAAAGAAACAAAAAGGATCACTTTCTACAATAACCATTAACAAATTGTTAAGAATGCTGTTAACTTTGGTGGGTCACTGAAAAGAAACAAAAAAATAAGTAAAATACAAGAATGCATCAGTTATGCAGCAGAGTGCACACATTTTAACACATCAGGCACTAAAACTCATGTTTTTAAGATGTCACTTTGCAGAACCATGCAAAAAGTTTCCCTTCTGAGCAACAAGGCACAACATCCAGCTTACTGGTAGGGACCAACAACCCAGGCTAAGCCATGCAATACCCTGGAGAGGAGGACAGTGATAGAAGAGATATGGTCATATTTCACTGAAACACATTTTCCTAAAAGTGCAGGAAGAGATTTTTCTGCATCTTCCCCAGGGAATAATAAATGTGGGAAAGCAGCCCTGCACAATAATTCCTTTTCTTCTCCCCCTGTAAAGCTGAGGCTATAAGCTACACATGAAGACAGTACAACATTACACATGAAGAATAAACCCTCAAAAGCTGGAGTTGCAAGCATTGTTCTTAAACTTTTAAGTAAATATGACTAATGTTATGATACCCACAATCACTAGAGCAATCATTAGATCTCAGTGACTAACTGCAGTTTGAAATGTAAAAGCTGAGAACTGACAGATTGCTCTCCATCGCCCAGAGGATGACAATCAGAAAGATCAACAAACACTTGGACTTTCAGCACCATCTGTTCTTTGGCATTGGCATTTTCCTATCCCACCTTTTATTCAAAGGAGTTACTGTCAAGGTATTTGGGGAAGAGTTTACCTTTATTCTCTTTTTCTTTTCTTCGAGACAGTAAAAACTTGGAAGCAGTCTTCTCAAGTTTATAAATAGAACAATTAAAAAACAAAAACCAAACCCACAGCAAGCAAGATGTTTTTCACTCTTAATTTTAAGTACACCAGCCTGCAACTCATGGAAGAAGTCATTTGAAGATATCCATATGGTTGGACTGCAAAGCTTTACCATCAAGGGTCTTTCTCTCTCTGTCCTCAAAGTTGCTGTAACTTTGCTAAGAAGAGAATTAAGTGCAATGGAATGAGAGCAAAAATAAGTCAAATGTTATGTTCCATTAAAAAAAAAAAAAGGCATTGCATGCATCACTGACACCCAACGCCTTCTGACCACTGCAAGAGCTAGTCGGCTGTCACTGCACTCAGGTGAGTCGTCAGAGGTAGGATTGCAAGGTATGGTAGGATATGGCCGAGCAACAGTGACCTCACTAACTGGGGTAGCAAGAGACATGAAATTGCAGAGGCGTCAGCCTCAACCATGCCTGAGAACGTCCCAAGAGTGCCTGAAGGACTTGCTGTATAGAAGTCATGTCCTGCACAGCACTGGTGGTTTTGATACCAAAGAAGGATACATTAAAACTCCACTTGGCTGCATTAGCGCACAAAACTATGTACTTCCCAATTCCATTAGATTTTGAAAGTGCACTAATTCACACCAAATGGTCCAAAACACAGCTGCGCAGTATTTCAACCCCAAAAACTCTACAGCTGCATATTGCAGGGTAGTTCCCCCCACCTCTGCAAAATGGAAACGTTGGTACAATTTTATTCAGGACACTTTTTCTACTGTGTTTAGGAGAAAAATTGAAATCTTCATCCTCACACAAGCTGAGGAGACAGAGCACTGATTCTTCATCTGCTTTTAAACAATGTAACTACCTGCAGAGCTTCTCCTCCTTGGACCAGGGCACATCTTCTAAAATGACCTTTTTGACCTCCATGTCTGAAGCTGTAAGAACAGGGCTCCCTGTGCTCTACAGCTTAAAAATTAAGTACTGCATTGAGATGAACTTGGAATCCACTGTGATCAGACTGCAGTTTAAGCTGGTGAAAAGGGACAGGCTTTTCACTGCATTCAACACTCCTGCTGAAAACCAGGATTTTTTTTCTAGTTGCAAGTGTAAATTCAGGAGCTGGATCTACCTGTTATAGCAAGTCCACTACTGGCTTGTATGTATCTGCCAGACCCACTGCAGCTCAGCGTTTACTTTGACAAGATTTAAGAGCATTTTCAGAAGGTTGTGAGTACCTGTCTGTCTGGAGCTACAGAAGGGACCTATGTCAGTGTAAAGAACATTTATGCCCCCTGGCAGGTCAAGGGGAAAGTTTTTGACTACCTGCTTAATTTTCAAAGCTACAGTCAGATTTTACCAATAGGACACGTGGCTGCTCTTTACTCTGTATTTATAAACATGAGCCAATTTTAAAACCATGCCTTCTTAAAGCTGTCTAAAGCAGAAACAGTACTCTTTGGTTTCTAATACTGCACTCGAAACATCCAGTTCCCGTCTGCCACTGACTCCAGGAGCCCAGTCCAGGATTTTCCCAGGGCTGACCTGCAGCCCAAGTGAGCGTTACTGGAGAGAAGGGAGCATAGTATTGGGTTTGTATATATTTGTACATATTTCATTATTTTCTTTTTCATCATTACTGTTTCATTAAAGCTCTGTAAGTTGATTTCCAACCCGTAAGTCTCTCTCCCTTACTCTCTTTCCTTTCCCATTCTGGGAAGGGAGAGGGGTTAATAGAGAGCATTTCTCATTTGCTTAATTGCCAGCATGGTAGCTGCTCTCCTTGGCACCATCCAAAGCAGGGATGGACAACCTGACCACTCTGCCTGCTTCCTTGACTTGTTATAGCCAAGCCAGACACAGGCATCCAATACAGACACGAGCTCCTGGCCACCACCTAGGGCAGGACACGGCCACTGAGGTCTCTGCTCCGCACACCAGCACAGAGGAAAGGGGAACAGAGCCCTTCTGGGTAAGGCATTGAAACCACATTATTTCTCTATCGACTGGAAGTAAGGTGCCAAAATACAGTTGCTTCACCCACGCTGGTATCAGCCTGTAATTCTTCATTCTCTCTCTCTCTCTCACACACACCTCCTCCCAAAAATCCCTAATTGCCCATCAGTGTAGCAGTATCTCTGCTACACTAGTTCTTAGACCCTTATGCAATTTTTAAAGTTTATGTTATTCAGCAAGTTACTACTGACATGTTTGACAAAGATACAAATCCTGAGATACAGAGAGAAATTGCACAACATTGCTGATGGGAACCAGCAACATGGGAGAGAGGGGATGCTTCTCCGGGAAACATTTGTTTTGGAGGAACTAGGGAATCAAGGCGGACAGCAACAGGGCAGTGGGATGAGAAGGCTGTAATAGAAAGATCTCAAATTTTAATTCACAGGAGTCCGAATTCTTAACAAAGCACATTTTTTTAACAGTGAGAATAAAGCACTAAAAGAGCTCACCAAACATTAAGATGACTGGATACTAGAAATGTTAAGCTCAAGATCAGATAATACCTGCTTTCAGAAAAGTACTAGGGTGAAGAAGTCCTGTAATCAGTGCTGTGCCAGAGGCTCAGAGCAGATCAACACAGTGAAGTTTCTGGGTCTGCAACCCAAAATTTGATAGCAGCATTTTGTTGTGTTTTTGGTTTTATTTTTTAAAAGAATTTCAAACCTGAAACAGCCGCTGCACCCAGGGGAAGAACAGACAGATGGCTAATACTGGGCTCTGAAGCCCAGTTGTAAATCACAGTTGTACAGAGTCACTTTTATCTGTGTCTCTGAGCCAGGATTATCTACAGAAGCACATTGAACTAGAGCTCCTGCTGCTCAAACGCACTATCAAGCCCAGGAAATTCTTAGGCTACAGCTCATTTCTCTGGAGCGTGGGGTCAGCCCTGGGAAAGCTGAGACTTCCCTTATGCAACAGGAATCCCAAACCAATCAATCAATCAATCAATGAACAAACAAATAAGTAAATATATAAGACTTTGCCATTTTAAAGCAAACGAACCTGACAGGCTGGGGAATGCCACCAAACAGCACGATATTACTTGTCTACCACTTGCAACACGCAATGTTTTTTCTCCCTGTGAGACATCACCACAACAAAACCAGTCAGAAAAACCCACATTGCACTGGCACAAACCTCTCTTCCTCCCTCACCCTACACAGGCCAAACCCACCCAACCTCACCACGCTTCTGAGCCCTTCCCATGTCACTGATGACACATGAATGTCTGCACACAAGAAAGCAAGTACTTCATTGGGACTAAAACCCATTGCAAATATTTATCTTTCCACTTATGCATTCCCACATATACCCAAGCTATCTGCATAGCGTTTACATCGCTCTCTGCCTTCCCCAGAAGTCATCTCACTCCCACAAATCTGGTCCTTTGAGAGAAATTCAAGCTCTAGACAGAATGAACAGACTTTGCTGCCTGACGTGCACATAAAGACGTTTAAGCCTATTGTTTGCTCAAAATCAAGGGGATTTTTTTTAAGAAAGCATCGCCAATCTTCATTATTAAGTGAGGGGAAAAGATTGCTAGCAGCTCAGTTTTGTCACAGTGAAAAACCCAAACCATTAAAAAGGAGAAGTCCACCACGGATGTGCCTTCGCTGGCTCATTCTGAAGCTGTCTTTTATAGCAGTATTCAACAGTGTAGAAACTGGAGGGGGAAATCTTGCTGAATTCCATACCAGGTTACACACAGGAAGGAAGTCCCAAAAGAGCACCTAATCCCTAGTAAAGTTTGAGGTCTAGCTAACGTTTGTACAGAAGGCCACTTCTAGCCAGAACATGGCAAACCTGCAGTCTCTACACATACTGCGACCACATCCAGGAGTCTTCTGGGCACTGATTCTTCCCCTGTTCCTGTTTGGAGCAGAGTTATCACCCGTTCCTCTTGCCAATCCAGCAACAAACTTAGCAGATATCTTTGGTAATCTTGCCTATGCAAGAAATTAAGGGGACTGAGCTGTTCTTAAATCTTTAGCTGAAGACAGAGTAACAGAAAACAACCGAAGCAAGGCTCCAAGAACAGACTTTTTATTATTGCCTGGACCTGTTGGATAAACCAAGATCACCACTAAGGTTTGCTCTAAGACACTTGTCTTGGGTTTAAAGCTATGACACAGACTCCCACCAATATTCCTTTAAAGTTACATTATTGCCAGCTAAATTTGTCATACCGGCAATCAGTTTAGGTAGTCCAAATGAACATTAATATCTAGAGCAGTAGTTTCTTGAAAACCATATGTGAATTTGGTTTTTTCCCCACACTGAAATGACTGTGGAGTTCTGAGAACATATATTTAAAATATCACAATTGGCATAAAATAATAGTTCAAATACAAGAATCCAAGTCACATGCAAAGCACAATATCAAGAACAACATTGTTCTTTGTGCCAAATTAATAAAACTGATCTCAGAGAAGAGAAAGTGCTTTTTTGTGTGCATGAACTAAAAATGTTCCTGTTACCCACAGTCATGACACTTCTTACCCTGGGCTTCCAAGGAAATGCTCACTGGCAGCATCCCATCTGATGTACGAGACATGGATGCCAAACAAACATCCTCAGAGTAACTAAACTGAAACCTTTGACAGCTACACTTCAACAGGGGCCTGGCACATGCCTGAATGCGCAAGAAAATGCAGTCTGTGGGTGTACCTGGGTATTTGCAGTGAGTCCAAAAGCAAAGCAAGAAGCCAAGAAAGCAGTGAGAGACACCACATTGTCAACAGAGGACGGAAATATCTAAAAGGACTACATGGTTTATGAAATACAGACCTGAAAAAGGTTTGCTGCTCCAACATCAATGGTTATCAACAGTCACATTAATTTACCATGTTAGCTCATTGCCAACAGTGTTGATAAGGAACAAAACTGTATATGGGAAAGGCTGAAATACAGGCATGTCCACTTCTAGTTCTTGCAGCAAGGCATAAGAAATCATCAACTATCTGAGGTGATAAGACTAAAGAAAAACAGAGACTGTTTTCTACATAGAAAACAACTTCACACAACACAGTTCAAAGAGCTGAAACTGTGAAGGGCAAAAAAAGGAAGCAGAAATAAAGGCAAATTAAGTCAGGCATTATTCATATTTGCAGGCACAGCAGATCACCTTGTTGCAACTGAGGGAGCTTTTCAAACTGTACCAAAATCCCAGGGAGCTGCTTCCTCTATAACCAGGCAAGAACAAGAAACAGCAGCTGGTAAGAAGGGGGGAGGGGAAAAAAAAAGAAACTTTTAACCTACACCTGTGGGAATTGAGCCTAAGAATCTTAATTGACTCAATTAAATCTGCAGAGAACAGAGATACTGTAAATACTAGAACTGGCTTGGAAAAAGGAAGGGAAAAACCCTCCAAGGCAAAACAATCTTTTATTCTATGATCTCTGTTGTGCCATGCAATTCAGAAGACAGAAGTTTGCCCCAGGGCTATATTAGGGGTTATGCTTTGTGGTTTACAATTTTGATATGCCATTTCTGAGGTTTCTCAGGATATCTCATGAGAGTGCAGGATTACAGCATATGACAGAAACACTTGTCCTTTTACAGAAATTCAAATCTGGGGAAGAACCTATTATAATACACTGATCTGTCAATCCAACTGCCTATTTCTTCCTGTAAAAGAAAAAGAGGAAAGCAGAGCCTTTACTTATTTTTTTAAGCTATTAAACAACATATAAATGGAAAACTACACGATGTCTTTCTCCTTAGGATGTTTTCAGTGTAACTGAAAAATTGGGGGGCAGGGGTGGGGTGGTGGTGTCAGTTTTGATAGTAGTGCCATAGCTACATAAACCCTACCACAATGCTGCTGCTTGGCCTCCTCACCGAGTATGTGAGAGAGAAACACTTCACATGAAACAGCATCAGAGCCGCAGCAGACGGAAAGCAGTAACAGACCTGGCAATCTCGTTGTAAAGCGCATCCTCACCTCCACGCAGTAGCTGGGGAATTTTACCATTTCAGCTCCAAAAATGTAACACTGAAGCCACGACAAAGCATGTGAATACTTTAATACATATTGTGAGTGTCGGTCCACTCAACAGCAGGCTGAAATAACTGAGTTTAAAGACAAGGATTCAAAACCTGTGCATAGTTTATGAACTGTACAGTGAAAGTTTAGCCTCAAAAGGCTTTATCTAAACCAGATGTTGGCTTCACAACACTCCACTTAGGATAAATCGGTTTAATATTTACGTCTAGCACAGGCGCTGTAATAAATCCCACAAAGACAAAATACAATGAGCATTCTGCAGTAAAGAAACTACACACTGCCGCTTTGCAACGAAGAAAACTCGAACAACAGAGCCCCGGCAGAAGAAGCGCCGAGCTCCGCCCGACCGGGCCGTGCGGCCGCCGGCGGAACTCGGCGCTTCCCCGCCCGCTGCCACCGGGGGGCGCCCGCCACACGCATCGGGGAGCGGAGCCTTCGGTTGTGCGGCCACGGGAAGAGAAGGCTCCGGGGAGACCTCACAGCAGCCTTCCAGTGCCGGAGGGGGCTACGGGAATGCCAGAGAGGGACTTTTCACAGGGTATGGAGTGCTAGGACCAGGGGGGATGGGTTCAAACTCAAGGAAGGCAGATTTAGATGGGATATTAGGAGGACATTCTTTCCTGTGAGGGCAGTGAGGCACTGGCACAGGGTGCCCAGAGAAGCTGTGGATGCCCCATCCCTGGCAGTGTTCAAGGCCAGGTTGGATGGGGCTTGGAGCAACCTGGTCTGGTGGGAGGTGTCCCTGCCCATGGCAGGGGGTTTGGAACCAGATGATCTTTAAGGTCCCATCCAGCCCAGACTATTCTATGGTTCTGTTGACGTTGTCCATGAGGAGCAGTGCTATCATTGCTACTGCTCACGAGGGTAACAGCCTTGTGCTCTAGCAATGTTTATGTGGTTCAAGGTAAAAAATGAGGCTCTTGCTTCCAGCTCATGAGTCTTCCCCAAATACCAAGTGAGATTTAGGCTTCAACACCAAGGAAAAAAAAAAGTTCAACAACCTATATTCAGGTTGAAAAGTAATAATGCATCAAATCAAATGAAAGAGATGGGAACCAAGTACTTCTGATCAAAAACTATTGAACATCAGTGAAAAGTAAGGGACAGTGGGGCACAGCAATGCACGTAGGCGAGAGCAGGATGCAAAGGGGAGATTGACCATTTCACAGAATCACAGAATCCTAAGGGTTGGAAGGGACCTCGAAAGATCATCTAGTCCACCCCCCCTGCCAGAGCAGGGTCACCTAGAGTACATCACACAGGAACGCATCCAGGTGGGTTTTGAATGTCTCCAGTGAAGGAGACTCCACAACCTCTCTGGGCAGCCTGTTCCAGTGCTCTATCACTCTCACAGTAAAGAAGTTTTTCATGATATTCACATGGAACCTCCTGTGCTCCAGTTTGCAACCATTGCCCCTTGTCCTATCATTGGTCATCACTGAAAAAGCTTTGCTCCATCGTCCTGACACTCACCCTTTACATATTGTAAACATGGATGAGGTCACCCCTCAGTCTCCTTTTCTCCAAGCTAAAGAGACCCAGCTCCCTCAGCCTTTCCTCATAAGGGAGACGTTCCACTCCCAGATCTCAGCTACAAGAACATCAGTTTGCTGTCAGGACATCTTAGTTCACTGCCCTACTAATCATGGTGTCAAACCACTTACGTTAGGAGCACACATTGCAAGCCAGTGCCCTTGCCCCATAAAGTGATCTGTTTTAAGTATGTTTTGCTGTCAAAAAGCTTCACCTCCAACCCCTTCCCCACCTCCAGAAGAAGTTCAGATGCTGCTAATTAGAGCCAAGCAGCAGCTTTGGCACCACATGCTGTGGGGAGAAAAGGCTGTTATGGCCAGTATAGGCTAAATATCCTAAGCTGCAAAGGCAACAGAGTTTGTGTTATACTGTATTTAAAAGATGCAAAATACCTGTCTTTCTGCCCAAAACATCTCGCTGACAGAGCGGGAAGGTACCAAAGTAGGAAGGCAGACTCTTCACCTCCCCATATTGAAGGGGATCTCCATTTTTCACATCTAGGAATAAAGATGCCACAACTGCACTGAAAGGTTGTTTTCAGCACATTTGGACTGACGGCTTCCCATGCTACCCACTGGGCACAGAGGGTCAGAGAAAACAATGGAAAATAATGAGAAGAGACTGGAGAAAATAGCCTGACTAGGCTTCAGATCCCAACAGTAATTTGAAGAAGTTCCTCACTTTCAGTGGTGTCATCACAACCCTGGAGAGGGCCAAGCCAGCGCTGCCCCAGCCCGTGATTTACAGTGGATGACTCACGTTCACTTTCCTGGGCATTTGCAGCCAGGGAGTTGCAGCAAGTAGTAGGGGAATCTGCTAGATTTTAAATTTAGGAATCTTTTGTTCTTTTACAGCTCCCATTCTTTTAACAGATTTCTGCTGGTAATATTCTGCTGATTAAAAAACAAACCAACAAAAACCCCAAAAAACACACCAAAAAAATCCTCAAAAAAACCCCAACCAAACAAAATCATCATCACCCCCAACAACAAAAAAAAACTTATATGCTGTTGGAAGCCACACTGTAAAGCAGGGCTTTGATGTTCTAGGTGCAGTTCGCAGTGGCCTCTCTCAACAACCACCCAGATGAGTGCAGAAGGATCAGAATAAAAACAGCAACAAAGTCAGAGCACTGATGAACCCCCTGCAGTTCACTTTGCTCCAGCCTGCTTACACAGTTTAGCAGATCTACTGGTTGCTCCTACTCTACAGATGGGCAGCAACACTGACTCACCAGCTGGTTTTGTGTGTTACGGAAGTCTTTCATGTTTGAAAAAAATAAATAAAGTCTACACCCCACTTGCTATCTGTGACACTTAATTACTGAGGATTCCCCCTTACAGGGCGGTGTTTTACGTACAAGCCTGCGCTGCTGGGTAAGATTTGCTGCTCAGCAGCAGAGCAGTTCAGTTCAATATCTGAGCAGCTTGAGGAAGCAGAAATACCACAGACCACATGTCACCTTGATAACCCACTGTCTGCAGGTGTGATGGGGACCAGAGAGAGGGCACTGTGCTTCTGGCTGCTTCTGGGACTGCCACGGGTACTACAAACACTGACAAAACTGAAATCCAGCCCCAAAAATCAAAACATAAACACCAGGCATGGGAGACTATTGCCAGAATGAAGTCAGAAAAAAAAATATCTCAGTCTAAATGTAAAACCTGTTCAAGTGAGTAATCCTTAGGAAACTGCAGGTGCTGCTGTATCACATTGACTTTATTTGCTGCAGCAAGCAGGCAGTACATTTCATGCCAGGCTGCCACCAGTTTGAAAAACACTGCAGTTTAGGACAAGAGCTGACAAGGCTGGTTTCAAAGCATGGGAACTCCCTGGGTCTGGGATTCTCCTTTTGCATTCAGAATGAGCAGCAAAAGTCAGTTCCAGGTACAGATGCAGAAAGGACAGAAGCATACATTTTAAGGCAAGGGGTACAATACACTAGAATTCTCTTGGCCAATTTAGACAGCTACTTAGGTTTGGATGCTAGCATAATAATCTCACCTGAACCCAGTGTTGACCTTCTTTTGAGAAGTGAGTTCCCAAGGTCCCTTCCAACCTGAAGCACTGAATGATCTTAATAACCTCTGATGAGTCAGTAGAGACAGCTTAAAAGACAAGCAGTTGACATACTGTCCCAACATCAGGCAACAGGGCATACAACCAGTCCTCACGGGCTCCCAGTCTCCCAAGTGCCTTAGGGTTTCACCATCCCTTTCTAGGCACGACACAGGCCAGCTTAGCAGGTCCTTTTCTTGCCAGAAGTTGGTTCCCAGAGGCAGCAAGAAACCTAGGGAGATGGTCTCCCAGCTGGGAAACCTTGGATGCGATCAGTCCTATCAGAAGGGACTGGAACTGGTGCCCCCTCTGTGCCGAAGACTTTCAGGTTACAAGAGGTCCAGCCCAGAGAAAGTGCGGGAACTCAGGACACAGACAAGCAAGCTCCACCCACCAGCTTCCTGGGGACACTGTTGGCAGGCAACAAGCTTCAAGTGCCACTTTGTGGTACCTGGCTGATCTTTTTTGAATGGGCTGGTGTTTTTTCTCAGGGTTGCAGCAAAATTTTGAGAGACCAGAAGCAACACCATCAAGTACAAGAGGGGATACTTTGACAGGACTGATATTCTCTCTGAAGCTTGAGGCTCCAGCTAGCTCTGCTTCACAGGGAGTTGATACGCATGGCATGGCTGGCAGCTTACCAGATACTCTCCTTAGACACTTAAAAACCAGCCCAAAGGACAAAGAATTTATGTGGCTAGTTGAGGGCAGAGGGGCTGGAGGCAGAGGCCCTCTGCATTCGAGAGTGGCCAGAGCTCCAGAAACAGCAGGAAATTGAAAAGGCTGCTTTTTCTGCTACATAGGTGTGAAAACACAATTCTGCCTCCCTTACACACACACACCACATAGTGTTTCACCTTCAGCCAGCCTCATATATAAATTGGATATAAAAATACTATTAAATAATAATTTTCATACCAGGGTGCCAAAATCACTCTCTTGACAATACAGCAAGGGAATGACGTTAAGTAATGATTTAGCAAAATCAAGTTCAGCAACCAGCCCAACCTCTTCGTTCCTCTAATAAGAGTTCAGATTATAACTAGAGCTCCTATAAAAAACCAAATATAATTATACTGACTTCACATAATGCTATAACATACACACACATCTATGCATTAAAACATAAGTTGGCAAAATATACTTGAATATATTTGAATGAAATTGGAAAAACTAAGTTTTTAATAATATCTTAGGAAGCAAAAACCCAATACACATCAATGTTTGAATACAGCAGCCACCTGATGAACAGTATTTTGTGACATCATGAGAAGAGGAAGAACAGAACAAAAAGACCTCTTTCTGTCCCCTCCTCTTCTCCTGCCTTTTTTGAGCCTATTCTCAGTACCTACTTACAAACACCTGCTGCTTTCTGAGGAAGAAGCTGCAGAGTCACAAGAAGTCCAAGCAGATTATTAAAAATTATCAACTGAATGTCACTAGAACCAATGTTTTTCTTATTATCTCATCCACATATAGAATTTCATCATTATAATGGAGCCAATATACCTGCCTTCCATGATCAGCCTTCCTCCTCTTCTGTAAATTGAAGTCCTTGGCCAAACACAACCTGTCTGTAGTATTAGTAGTATACATAAGAGCTTTGGAGAGGTCAGCTCTGACCAAGAATACGCTACAGGCTTTATTGAGATTGAAAGTTTTTTCTTTCTGTGCACCCTGAAGTACCCATGGAGCTGAATTTTACAGACTTCTATTTAAAACAGAAATATTGATGTTGCTGCATCAGAGTTAGGAAGCGTAGACTGTGCCTTTTACACCCATTAAGCTGCAATATTTTATGGGGAAGGAAGTTGGAAATCCTTTTACTTTCATGTTAGACTATGAAAGTTACGTTGCAGCTCTGTGCAGTTCTGTGATATGTTTAAATTGCTGTTAAAAATTTATCCATCGTCAAGAAGGATAAATACCTGCTTTTAGGCCTATGCAATCATGCTTACCTCCTGTGAAGAGGCTTAACACAAAGGAATACACTGTTGAAACAGAAAGATTGCATACTTCTTAAAAAAAATATAATTGCTTCCTCCACATTTAAAGGACTGTTATAATAAACCCAGTAGATCATTACACTTAAAAACCTGACTATTGTACTAAACATTCAAGACTCTAGGCCATTTTTTTCAACTGTATTAGGAGTCCCCTTTGGTTGTCCACTGCTGCCATGCTTTTATTCATTCTGTGGAAGGATATCCACAAAGAAATTAGCCTTACTAAAATCATGTAAACTTTTACCTTCCAGCAGCTAGCAACAGTACCATCACTGGAAATTCTCATGAAAGAGGTACATACAAGCACCTGGAAATTTAACACAATGAAAACAATTATACAATAAGCACAAAGAGAAAGTAAATCCAGTAGCATCACTTGACAGTTAGCAACCTCAGTAATAACTACAGTAGTGGAAGCTAATTGGTAAGACAGAGTTCTTCGAAGCTATAACAAAGCGTCAAGTAATAAAATTAATGGCTTCACAAGCATATAAAAATATACAGCCAGTAAACCACTGAAGGATCAGCACAACTAAGAACTTGTAATAAGTCCTGGGCTTCTTCCTTAAGATGAAGATAAAACAGAGCAAATGCATGAGTGTGAACAAGCACTGCTGTAGACACAAGAAAAAAAAAAACTTTAAAGGGGTTTGGAGATGGTACTGAGATCAATTAAAAAAAAATGAACAGGGATATTTTATTACTAATAATGAAAACTAACAGGTGAACAAGTTCATCTATTGTGCATCTGTCTTTAGGTTATCCTCCCCCTTCCCAGAAAAGGGATGGGCAATGGACAAATTCAAGTATGACAAGAAATTAAATCCCACACCCAGAATAAAAGTTTATCATAGAGAATTAATCAGATAGGAGTATATTTTATGCATCTTCATGCCTGTAAAATCAGACAGTGTTTCAATCTCTAGTACAATACTCTCCAGGAAAAAACACAACCCCACACCTGTTCTGTATTGAAATCACTCTTACAGGGGAAAAAAAACAGTGGATAACGGAAGTTCTAAAGAAGTTGTAAGCATCCAGTTAGCACAAGCTAATAGTACACAGTGATCTTGCACTACGTAACACAGATGTAGTATCAATGGCCAGTGTCCCAAAAGCCAAGCACATATGCTGAACATTTCACATAAAGCATGGGAGCAGTGGAAGGTATTAAAGCTTCCCTGTCTTTGTTATAATACATTCCACCTGCAACCCTGTCCATACCTTAAGGCTGTAAAGGCCTCAGTGTAAAAAAAATAATAATAATAAAAAAAAACAATGGCAATTTCTACATGAAGATAGCAATTTAGCAATTTACAAGAAGTTTTATGTAGCTGCAGTGACATCTGTAAGTGCACGAGTGAGACACACAAGCTTACACACACACACACACGCTACATCCAAGCCTCCACAGTAAAGTGGTCAATAGTCTGTTCAAATTTGCTCAGTTTTCTGTACTCAGCCCGAGCATAGCACAAGGCTAACTGTTTAAAAAGCAAAGTAGAGCATCTGAATTCTCCTGGCTTTTTAAAGTTACTAGTAATAGCTACATGTAACCATGGGGTTTAGTTCTTCCTACTCCTGTTATACGAACAAGAACTCTTCCTGCTACACTGACCTGCAGATATACTCCTCCTTTTATGTTATTCCACCTTCTTCCACCATGTTAATCCATGCTCCCTCCATAAATGCAGCTCTCAGTTGCTCTGTAGTGGGCTCAAGCTACATAGCTTGTACACCTTTCTTCCCGGTCAGAGGCTCCAAAAGCCACTGAACAACTGCACGTTCACAGATACTACACACGAAAATCAGGAGCATGCAAATAAGAACTAACTGCCTGAACTTTCTTTCCAACCACATTGTACCATGGAGGCCATTGTTTGGGTAATTTTACTTTTTTTTTTCTTATTAAAGACAAATAAAATGAGTAGTCAGAAAAAGCTATTTTAATCAGTATTTTCCAGTAAGGAATGCAACAGGTGCTAAGAGCTGAAGGAAACCCACATCTGCTTCACTGCGACGGCAGGCCCTGCCTGATCAGATTTTGTAATACATATTTTGCACATGCACAGATTACTCAGAATCTGAGGAATGCAGCCCATACCACTGGGAGACCATAAAAATATAAGGAATCTGGCAGTCTTTCCTGTAGCGTGGATCTGGAATGCCTGTACTGTTTATGCAGTGTTACAATAATAGTAGCCCCAAAACTACCGTCAATATGACTAAAGCCAGTAGCACTCCTAGTCCCAGCCAGAAAGCTGTGAGGTTTACAGGTCACGCGAAGATTTGAACCCTTTTAGTTCTGTGCTCAAGGTAGAAGCCCATACGCCCACTTCACTTGACCATGAAGGTAGAAAGATAAGCATTATCGCTGCTTTTGGAAGGGATTAAAAAGGGATAACATCAAGCTAGCCCTCTTCCCAGGTTTGCAGAAGTTTGGGTGCCCACGGATGCTCAGGAGCTGTTGACTTGTGAACAACAGCTGTTGTCTTTGCCTACAGAGTCACTGTACCACCAGCTTCTGAGTGATGGCCCTGTAAAAAGCTTTGAGGTACACGAAGAGAGAAGGACAGTGTATCTACAGCAAAATTGTATTCTGTCTGGTTCGTGGGGTGGGGAGGCAAGGGAGTCTCTGTTTGGCCTTGTACAGAGGCACATTCCTTCAACTGCCTTGTAACAAGTTTCAGGGGATAGCCACATTTATATGCGCCACACAGATAATGCACTTGAAATGCTTTGGGACTGATATGAATAGGAACTATTCTTCCCTTTAATTAGCATTTTTGCCAGATGAACACTGCTGCGAAGTGCCAAGCTGTGGAGTCCTCCTGCAAGTTCCAAGAGATACAAAACCGACGGCCAGAGCATACCCAAAATCAGAAGATTTCCTTTTGCAGCTACAATTCATTTTGCCCACTTGACTGAAAATAACACAATTGTCAAAATGATCACCCAGGACGAGGACAAAACCAGTATACTACACAAACCCTGAGAAGTCACACATAAAACTCAGCTGAATTCTTGGGCAGCTGCATGATGTTCTGTTAATGGTGACTAACATTATGAACATTGGCCATGAAAAAAGGAAATGCATTCGTGTACTTCCAAAAAGATAGCTTATCATAAAAACATCTAGAATTCGATGTGTTTTTTAAACAAGTCAAATGGCTTATTTTACCCAGGATCACACACACAAAAAAAGTAGTCATGGATGACTATCAGACCATTTACAAGCATATTTCTCCAAAACTTCACCTTAAGTTGTGACAAGTAGGAAAACTATGCATCTAGAAATGCAGGAAAGACATTAGTTACACTGTCTGAATGTTGGTGTCCTTGTAGTATCAGATGAATTACCAATTAAATAGAAAGACGGTATGGATTAAGAAATGAAAATACAAAAACATTGGCTTGTTTCCTAGCAACAGCTAGACTAAAATTACTTAACATTTCTACTCAATCAAATGTAAATTTGACTATGTTATCCCTTAAATGTTGATTATAACAGCCCTTTTCAAATGCAAATTTAATGTGTAAAGTGAATGTAAACGTTGACAAAGCTGATACGAAAATCTCCTGATTAACATCATTTGCATGTACACAGCAACATTATTACAAACCTTCTAAAGACAGAAGGAAATGGAAATTGCATGGAGAATCACCTTCTCCATCATCTCCTTCCTTCCAGCTTTGTTTAAGAACAAACCAGACAAAAATATAAAGCCTTTGGGATTGCATGCAAAATTCCAACAGTTTAAAAGTGCAATGCATGAGCTGTATCTGAATGCCATACCTTATGTTGTTAGCAAATACAATGGAGTGAAAAATTCTGTTCTATTTCTCACTCACAGGACTTGCCAGTTATAGGAAATACATATAGCACAGGGGAGTCTTAAAGCTTATAATATCATTGACAGCTTGCAAGTTTTCTTGCCTCCTTTAGCTGCAATTGTTGCATAAAAAACCCAACAGGGGCTAGGGGGAAAAACAAATACACATTACTCCCAAAGTCTAAAAGTTTGTAGAGTTTTGGTTGATTAACTTTGTAGAGTTAATCAACTACGGGATTCAAACACCTTAGTCAGGTATGCATTCACTTGGGGCCAGATTATTTTGATGATTAAGGGAGTGGAACATCTCCCTTATGAGGAAAGGCTGAGGGAGCTGGGTCTCTTTAGCTTGGAGAAAAGGAGACTGAGGGGTGACCTCATCCATGTTTACAAATATGTAAAGGGTGAGGGTCAGGACGATGGAGCCAAGCTTTTTTCAGTAATGACCAATGATAGGACAAGGGGCAATGGTTGTAAACTGGAGCATAGGAGGTTCCATGTGAATATCAGGAAGAACTTCTTTACTGTGAGTGACAGAGCACTGGAACAGGCTGCCCAGAGAGGTGGTGGAGTCTCCTTCACTGGAGACATTCAAACCCCGCCTGGATGCGTTCCTGTGTGATGTACTCTAGGTGACCCTGCTCTGGCAGGGGGGTTGGACTAGATGATCTTTCGAGGTCCCTTCCAACTCCTAGGATTCTGTGATTCTGTGGTTTTTTGCATAAAACATACAGAAAGGGGTTATTCTTCTTGTTGCACCATTCCATAATAAGCGCATTAAAATACACAGTTTTACAATATTCACATTACACTGGGGTAATTTACTGCTATGCAACCAGAAGACAACAGGAAGCTGAGAACAGATGCAAGGTACCTTCAGCACAAAGCCAGTACTCAGAATTAACCTCTTCAGCTGAGAGTATTTCCTAGTAGAAAACACCAGTCTTCCTTCTTAATCCTCTCAAGAAGGACATCAGGCTCAAACAGAAGATTCATATCTGCAGACATTACATAGATTTGTGTTCAGCAATAGGGCAAGATTTTATTTCCATATTGATGCAGACCAGTGCCTTGCCAGCTCAGTGTGCTAGCACACCTGTGCTAGTCCCGCACATTTACACAATCAGGATTTGCACAGCATCAGCTACATCAGTGCAAAATGGGTAATTTAGCTTACATCAACCATCTTCCTAGGTTTCACGGTGCTATGTTTTTACAGAAAAGCAGAAGCACTTTCTTCCTCCACTGCAGTTTTTAATATAGCTATTACAAGCCTGTTGAGGATTATCTTTTCTATCCCAGATTAGAGTTGCTACTTGAAGTATTTTAGACGGGACATAATCCCAATCCCCTCCCTCTACAGCCCTAGGCTGCAAACTTTAGTGATGTCAGATCCTAAAATGTGAAGCAGAAGACTTTCTAAGAAATAGATAAGCACAAGAGAGGAGTATTGAGAAGGCACGATCAGTAAAAATGTTTACATCCATACTAAGCACAAAGCATCCCCTTCTGAAAAAGCCAGTCCCACCTCAAAATCACAGATCTGGGAGAGCACTGAAAATGAGTTTTGGGGTTGACCAAGGGCTGGGAAGGGAGGGACACCCAGGATGACACATGAAAGAATACTTCATCCTCCTGTGCCAACTCCTGCCTGTCCCCCCACTACTTACAAACTTCTTATATGAGCCAGACAACGATTAGCCAAAATCCAGTTTCAAAGATATAGCTCATGTCTGGAGATGCATCCTGATCACCTGCGAGCTGCTTGTCTTCAGCAAAGCCTGAGGCAGCAGGAGCTCTGGACCTTACTTCAACTTTATGCTAAACATTCACTGCTCAATCCAAGTCTAGCTTCTGGTAGGAGAAACATGAAGTGTAATGAAGACTTCTGTGAAAATCTTGAGATAATAAATTATATTTTTGTTTGGAAAATTTCCAGAAACTCTTTTAGTATGATATATACATATGATAATTAATACAGTTCTCACCTTATTAATACATTTCTTCAAGTGACTTCTACAGTCTGAAAGCAAAGGTCAGTCACACTGGGTTACAACAATCCACTGCAGCAAAAAAGTAACTTTATTTGACCATATGGTACTATGATTAAACACACAGCAAAATTCTCTTTGATCTTACGACTCACTCAGAATAGATGACAATAGCAAAACCAGATTTTTCCAAACTATGTTTTTAGCTGGAACCCTAAAAGCTGAACGACCTAAATAAATGCATGATTTACCATTAAATACACCATCCGTGTACATGCTATGACAGCTGTGCAATGGAAAACCATTAGTGTGTGCTTTAGTGGCTGTGTTGTCCCAAATCTGGGTTCTTTACTTGGTGTGCAAAAACCTTTCACCTCACCTCAAGACCATGACAAAACGGGTCGGGAGCTCATCCCCACAACAGTGGCTGAAAGACATAAAGCAGTAGTTGTTGAACGAGCAGGGCATTTGCAGTTGGGAACTCCCATGCAGCATACAAAGTTTTTGGAGAAAAGGCACATTTACAAGTTACATGAGAAACATTTGCTACAGAACAAAACTATGTAAACAAAACAAAGGCAAGGCATGCACAAAAAAGTTATCCTACACCATATGGACTATCGCTGCCAAGAAAGTTCCAGAGATGAAAATTTTAAACAAATGAAACTTAAAAATCAGCAGAAATTAGTGCAGTGCAGACAGGGAACCAACAACCAACCATTACTCTGTACAGAGACCTTTGTAGAAAGAAACAGTCTCAGACAGTCTCAAAGGAAATGTTCAGCCTTAGGTGAAGTACTGCAGGGACTCCAAAAAAACTGAGAGTACACTTTTCAAACTGCATGATGCATTAGGGTCTGTCCTGTTTTTAAGAAAATTAAAATGCCTTAAATTAACCAGTGGCCAAACTTTTACAGAAAATAAGTTCTATTCTGAATAAAATACACCTGAAGTCAGATATAACTGATTCTCACACAGGCTTAGTGCCAGCATTCAATTCAGTATACTTACAACAATGACAGATGTCAAAGTTAATTTGAAAAAGGTTTTATTATCACTCATCACACTCTTAAAGACCAGAGCAGGTCAGATTAAATGTTCCTCCTTGAATTTCATATGCAACAGAGAAGACCCCAAAACATGGTAAGCTGGACAGTGAAATGGGAAACAGGAAAACTATAAAAAGAAAGACAAGAAGAATTAGCCCAGATCCAGGCAGGAAATTTGAATAAGATTTGTAAACATCATAGAAGATTACTTTTTAACACTTTGTATTCTTAATGGGAGGGCATATCAGAAAGTGAAGCCAGAACACCTATAAACAGGGTTATAAGAAACAACTGCCCGTGCACTTCGATGATCCAGAAGACCTCATTCAGTCCTGTGCAGAATAAGGCCCAATCTGAGGCACAAAAGGATTAAGGAAGGACAGAGCAATGCAAGACTGACCAAGGGTGGGGAGCAGCAAACTCAGAGGAGGGAGGAAAACAGACTGGAGGAAAATAAAACAAGTGACTGCAAAATATTAACACAATTTCATAACTCTCCTGCATGAAGTAGAGGAGAAAACAGTTCTGATGTAAGCACCTACAGCCAACAGAATCAAACCAAAACACTGTTCTCATCTGGGAGGTAAATACAGTCAAGGTAACACAACTCTCACTCCAGCCCTCTAATACTGGGAGAAATATTTACCGACCTACAAGACAACAGAAAACCCTCTTTTGGTCTTCAGATATTAGTGTTCATATGAAAGAAGTGACGTGGATTGAGACAAAGACTTGGTTATAACCACACGCAGTTTTAAATTTCCCTTGCAAGCACTTTAATCTGTTATCTTACAGGCAAACCACTCTAGATTTAAAAGAGGAAAAAAAATAACAGACCAAACAAACCAAAACCACACACCTGTGAATGTGTGTGCTGCTTGAGAAAAATGTGGTGACCTAGAAACATGGCTCTGCCTCGTAAGGGAGAAGACCTCAGTCCCCATTAATGCTCTCAAAAGAAGGCGGGAGTGTGTGGGTGTGAGGTGAGGGGGAAGGCAGAAGAGAAAATAAGTATGAGCTGTCTTCATGGTAGTGTCAGACTCCACAAGGTGGCCTTAGGCCAGACCACAATATGGTTTTGATTCATAGAAAGAGAAACGGCGGTACGTCCATAGCCTGCGATCCCTGCCATCGCTGCTTTTACAGGCAGCGGTTTTTGTAAATGAACTGATTCAAGAGTAAGCGGCTTCAGTAAGTAATTTAAAATTAACCTCATCTCACAGGCTCACTCCTGTCCAGCTACCCTGAGACCAGCACCACAATAGTACTGTGCATGGCTATACAAGCGCCTTTGCAGAAAAATAAAGAGATCAGACTGTCCCTTGTCTAAGAATCGGGATAAACACACTGAAAGAGTATAAGGATGTGGCAAGTGCCAGTCAGTAAGGGCCAAGCTGCCCATCAGCACCCACTCTCATCCTCAGTGACTTCACAACAGTACTTTGTGCGTAATCATTCAGGAATCTTTTAAAACAGTTCTATTTCAGAAGAGCTAGCTAATCTGCTCTTACTAGCAAATTAAATCCTTCACCTCAGCCTCAAATACTCCATTTAGTTCAATCCTTGAAGTTTATAAAGAACAGGGAGGACATGTGAGGCGTGAGAAATAAAATAAATGCAAAACAGAAGAGAGGAAGGTTTGCTAACTGCAGGGAAGAGCAGTCATCCCACAATCTCAGTCCAACCACTGCTTTCCTTTTATCCATCACTTCTTTCTGCTTCCCGTTTCTCTCCTTCTGCAAAGACAACCTGGCAGCACCACATTTTTGTTATTCAATGCAAAGCCAAATATAATCCCAAATAATTAAAAAAAGAGATAAAGTGCTCCTCCAACAGCTAAAACTCTAGTAAGAGAGTCAGAAACAGCACCTTGCTACCTACCTAGGGTCTCCATCTTTCCCTCACCCTCCTAGGGCTTTTTTTGGCATAGTCTCCTGGTCCAACCACACACAAAGGAAGTACGATCCCATCACTCCACAGAAAAACAAAGGAAAAACCAAGGCAAAGAGAGAGAGGTGGTTTGCTTTTGCTGACCTCTAGTTTGCAGCCATTTTTACACTCCTCTGAGAACCCATCATCCCCACTGAAACTGCATTGCTGCCTTCAGCAAGCCCCTGCCTACTCTGCCAGGCTCAGGAGCTTTGCTCACTAGACACCATACTCTGGATGGTCTTCGCAGCACTGATGTGCTGTAAAACTTCTCTCTCATACTCACCATCTCCTTCAAGGCATGACTTTTTTTTTCCCCCAAGCCAGGTTCAAGTATTACTAATACACACTTTACAGAAGTAACACCCCTGACATGGGCAGGGACACCTCCCACCAGACCAGGTTGCTCAAAGCCCCATCCAACCCGGCCTTGAACACTGCCAGGGAGGGGACATTCACAGCTCCTCTGGGCAATGTGTGCCAGTCTCACCACTCTCCCAGTAAAGAACTTCTTCCTAATAACCCATCTAAATCTACCTTCCTTGAGTTTGAACCCATTCCCCCTGGTCCTGTCACTCCATGCCCTCATAAAAAGTCCCTCTCCAGCTTTCCTGTAGCCCCTTCAGGTACTGGAAGGCTGCTGTGAGGTCTCCCTGGAGCCTTCTCTTCTCCAGGCTGAA
>VZRW01009980.1:0-17271 GCA_013398125.1 Aegotheles bennettii | reverse complement strand
TATCCTTCTTATGTTGGGAACTCCAGAACTGGACACAGTACTGTAGGTGGGGTCCCACGAGAGCAGAGCAGAAGGGGAGAATCACCTCCCTCGACCTGCTGGTCACACTTCTTCTGATGCAGCCCAGGATACTGTTGGCTTTTTGAGCTACAAGCACACATCGCTGGCTCATGCTGAGCTTCTCATCAACCAACATCCCCAAGTCCTTCTCCTCAGGGCTGTTCTCAATCCATGCTCTGCCCAGCCTGGATTGCCCTGTCCCAGGTGCAGGACCTTGCATTTGGCCATGTTGAACTTCATGTGGTTTGCATGGGCCCACCTCTCAAGCCTGTCAAGGTCCCTCTGGATGGGATACGTGTCGATCACATCACTCAGCTTAGTGTTGTCACCATACTTGCTGAAGATGAACCTGATCCCACCATCCATGTCACCAACAAAGATGTTAAAGAGAACCAGTGCCAATACAGATCCCTGGGGAATGCCACTCATCACCAATTTCCATTTGGACATGGAGCCATTGACCACAACTCTTTGAGTGCAACCATCCAGCCAATTCCTTATCCACTGAGTGGTCCATCCATCAAATCCATTCCTTCTAATTTAGAGAGAAGGACGTTATATTGTGTGGGACAGTATCAAATGCTTTGCACAGGTCCAGATAGATGTATGTATACGTTCATGCATATATATGTTAATATCTATATATTCATGTATAGGCCTATTTATGAGCCTACATCTCCTGATATGCTCTTTGGGATCTTTCCAGCGAAGAAATCATCCATGTGCAATCTAAAAGTATCAGGGATAATCTAAAGGTTTTGCTTTTGAGAGGTGCAAATTACTTCTTTATATCCTAGGTGCACGAATACTTCCTGCCCACACATCTCACAACAACTCCTCTAAGGAGAAAAAGATCCAGCCCTGCTGCCAGCTCAGGACTGGTTCCACCTCCCTGGGTTGGTTCTCCTCCTCCATGGTTTGCCGAGCCATGTAACCCCTGCAGTCACTTCTAAATGAAAAAGACACATTGCCAAACATTAGTGTTTATTATTACAGTCAATCAATTGAACTATAATTCCACCATTGTTAACCACCAACACTTTTCCTGCTTAAGTGCAAGATATGTTTACTTTATTACGGAGCAGCTCAAACATTTTCTTTCATAATGAAGTATTCCCTTCCTCTTCTCATCTAAATTAAGGTGGATGTTCATGAATCAGACCAAGATCTCGAAAAACATTTTCACTTCTACAGTGACATGGCCACATGTAGGAGAGCTGAGAATCAGGATTTTCACCAGTTTTAAGATCAGTTGAAAGATTTTGCAAATAAGGGGAAGGCAGCAGAGCTTCCAAAAAAACCCAACCAAATAAAAAAATCTCCACACTTCCAAATGCAGCACCCAACACCATCACACAGAGGGAGCATTTTATTCTTTTCTCTTCTACAATATTAGTGTTGAAGCAAAAGTTTAAGATCTATTACACCAAATGAAATAGCCATGAAGGAGATCAGATGGCAAAACAAATAACACAAATCTTATAAAACCCCAAATCTATTAGCACTGTGAAGACAAAAGTAGTTTGGATCTTATTCCAATCTGCTTTGCAAAGGGTCTTCCTATTTCCCTCATCCCGCTAGACAGAATCTGCACCAGTAGTGCTGGTTTCACAGCTACATACAGCTAAAAACATGCAAATTCCACTTCTACACTGTATTTAATAAACAGACTTGTTTCCTCTACACAAAAAAGTGCTGGCTATCTCTTACAGACAATGCTTTATCTGTTCACCTACCGTCAGCTAAAGCAGAGAGAAATGGCAAAGACACAGGACTCCAGACCCTCGACCCAGATCACCCAACGTTAAGGCAGGTCGCATGGAAGAAACAACGAAAGTCAGAAACAATGCAGAAATCCCTATCTAGTGGTAAGGCATTGGTAATTTTTAGAAGCCATCTTTGGCACATTCGGTTCTTTGGGAACGGTGGGTATATGCCAAAAAGGAAAACCTAATCCCAAATGACCCTTTGTACTCACAGCGAGCTATTGGAGTTCAGTGCAGCACTGGTAACCCACGTTCAGAAAACAAGGACCAGTTTTTATTTTCCTATATCCAGCTCAGATTAGTACCATTAAGTTGACACCACAAGTGTACATCAGCAGGAAGATTGTATTTATCTGAAAATCTTTACTCCTCAACAGAGGATCTCTGTGTAAGCTGCTCCCTCAAAACTGGAACTGATAAAAAATCAGCCAGCCACATACATGCACTCACTCAGCCTGAGACCCACAGATCACAAAACGTGTAGGAACTTGTTCCTTCTCAGGAAATGGCCACAATCGATGCTCAAATTTAAGTCCTGAACAAACATTAAAGTACCACAAGTCACTATGCCATTTATCTAATTCCTTAAACTGTGACCATCACTGTGGTTATCTGAGCACTTGAACATAACTGCCAAACATGCACTTAGCAACACATCTCATTATTGCTACATTTTTGTGGCAGGCAAACATACAGACTTTTCTCTGTTCTGCTCCAACCAAGATAGCTGCTGAAGTCTGCATTGCCCCAAACCAGCCAATATGTTGTTCAAGCCATTCTCGTAAGGTCACGTCATCGTTACTGGATGTTTTTCATATTACAACACATCCTAAGCAATAGAAACAAAATTACAGCTAAACAAGTTCCTACTATATTAACAAGTTCATCAAATCACTAGAAATACAATGTTCTCAAATCTGTGCTACAGCACAGAAACAGCTCTGTGCTCTTCCCTGCGCCACCTCCAGAAAAATCATCCAAGTAGGGAGGATGGAGCTGCCTCTGCACAGACTTACTCCTCACTACCACGTCTTCTCTTCCTCCAGGCCGTCAGACAGGAAGAAGCCAACCTCGGCTTAGGTAGTGTAAGTACTACAGGTTTTCCATGTAACGATCAATCAGCTTTGTTTAACTAAACCACAGATACCAATTTTAAAAAAGCACTGAGTTCCTAAAGGAAACACTGCAAAAGATCATCAGTTTTCAGAAAGGGAAGAGCTCAGAACTTCCTAATATCAACCTCTCTAGACAAGTATCTTATGCTGATTGTGCAAAAATCAGGATATGTGCTGTCATCCCCTAAATCGCTAGTTCTCCCCTCTCAAAGTAAAGAATACTCAGAGCGTGTCTATGGATATATGACAGTTAAAGTGTTACAACTAGAGCAGTATTGCCATGCTTTTCTCTGGGATGCACAGCCCAACAATCACCTATGTAAATGGAGGCACCAAACCGTGTGTGTGTCTCAGCATCAGCCAGCACGTGACGTTCTGTGGGATACCATATAGGCAAGCTCCTGTTTTGTCGAATGCACATGCATATAGACTCAACTAGAAGTGGCAGTATGTTTGCACAAGTAAACTCTTTACTTGTCTGCACAAGTAAACTCACACTGCTTAGGACACAATTACTCACTAGGTGATTTGTTTGTAGGAATCCTTTCCCGCATCCTACTGCACAGTCACAACACCACAGCATCAACTAGTAGAGAGCACGGAGACAGCAGGACTGTGAGACTTCAGCTTCATCTACCTAATGGTCAATGACATGTGATACTTCACTGCACAGCAAGGGTACCAACAGAGAAACCAGATCTCCTTTGCCATGCAGTAAGACACTTTGGGGCTCAAAATATACATCATAGAGCAGTTCAACTTGGTG
This sequence comes from Aegotheles bennettii, assembly GCA_013398125.1. Classification (NCBI taxonomy): domain Eukaryota; kingdom Metazoa; phylum Chordata; class Aves; order Caprimulgiformes; family Aegothelidae; genus Aegotheles; species Aegotheles bennettii. Next base: position 13,564 of record VZRW01009980.1, on the reverse strand, counting down.
TACTGTTTTGAAATGAGGGACAGCCAATTTGCTGTCTCAGATGCTTGTGGGATAGAAATCTGTCTTGGAAAGGAATCCAAATCAGATTTGTATCTACCCAAATTCAATCATGAAACCTTCTGGTAACAGTCCTCATGCTTATGATCTGCTCTTAGTAAAAAGTCAGGAAAAAAACCCAAAATAAACCATCAACCTTGCTTTCTTGAGTGCTTGTCATTAGCCCGGTCTATGGGATTCTAAAACTGCCATCATGCAAGATGTGTGATTGATTAAATCCAGAGGTTCAAAGGTGGGAAGCTGCAATGGGCTTGTGGTGAGTAAATCAGCGTACAAGTCAAGAGCAGAGGTCCACAAAAACAGTCTCAAAATTAGCTGTAGACTCCCTGCCAGAAAAGCTATTATTGAAGAATCTGTACTCCTAAGCCACCTACCCATGACAACAAGATAGAAAGCAACTAAAGTGTACCCAGAAAGGAAGGCCTTTACGATCTTGAAAAGAGATCTGTTCTGCTGTGGAAGCACTAAGAGGGGAAAGAGAAAGGAAAGAAAAAAAAAAAAAAAGAAAAAAAGCAGTTCTGCTACAATAGGAAGAAAACAATGTTTGCTTAGGAGGGATGGGCCACCAGCCCATCATTTAATGAATCCAAGGACTCCAAACAGGATGGCTTTAAAACTGACCTTAAGAGAAAGTCTACTGTATTCTTGGAAGAACAGGAAGAGGATATGTCATATCTGAGAAGGAGATCGCTTATTTCTTCACCAGAAGTGCTTCAGAACACACAGTCAGTAGCTGAAAATCAGTGCTTTGAATCTTGTCCTCTGGACTGAGCATTCGCTTCTCAGCATCCTGAGCAGCAAAGCCAAGCAAAAAATATCAAGTCTCAGATACGTAAAGTTCTGCTTCAAAGTTAAAATATGGAGGGGAGTAATCCATGTCCAGATCATTAATGCTGCTCTTAAGGAGTGTAAGCTGCATAAAATGAATTAAAAAAAAATAGCACCACAACAGGTCACCTTGCAGACGAGGGAAGTTCAAAATACTAAGAGAAATTCAGACAACTTGAAAAGACAGCTACAACAACCTATAAAAATGATCCAATATGAGGAGGTGTTTAGTAATATGGACAAGAGAGGTTTTCAAGATAAATTAGATAAGGACTTTGAGGGCAGTGCACTGAGGATACTTTGGGCATCTGTTAAGAGCTCTGAGTCTCACTCAAGCAGACTGCATGAACAACCTGGAGCATCCAATCCAAAGTGAGCCAGGAGAAAGTGGGTGGTCTGAATACTTGCTCCCAAATTGGGGGTGTCTCTGACTAGCAAAACAATTTACATGTTTTCTCTTCAGGCAGGTAACTATGCCCAGCTTTTGAGATTCAAAAATCCCAACCAAGACCTCCTCTTAAATAGCTCATTTTAAAAAGAAAAGTCTTTCATCTTTCACAGACTCCTTTCCTCTCTTGCTTCAACTTCAGATTTCTTCATGTTTACTCCTTGCTATACTCTGCTTCTTTGCTTTCTCTAGAAGGAAGACAGTGCAAAGCAAAAAGTTATTAGACGTTAGTAAAGAACAGAGCCAATATGTGCAGATCAGTCTCTTCAACCCTGAAACCTGGTGTTTCAGCATTAGTTCTTCTCTTTGAAAGACAAACATCACACATGTGGTGAAGATGAGAAAGGCACCTTCTGTGTTTATAGGGTTAAAGTACTAACACAAGTGCCTAAACAATACAATTACATTAAGCGTATCACACTATTATGCCTGTGTTAAGTGTCTTGTTTTTAAGTCAAGCCTGCCCTACAGAGCATCAAAAATAAATAAATTGGAACAATCAGCATTCACAAGAAAAGAAGGCTTTGAGATTTTACAGGACAAAGTGGTTCAGTGGTTCCAGGACAAGAAGAACAGCAGCAGTAACTGCGGATAGAAAGGCTCCAATAAACCACTCATCTGTGGAGCACCAGGAGAAGAGAACAGAATGAACAATCAGTCAGAGGGGGTCAGCAGTAGGTGAGCACAGACACTGGTTGGAGATATTTTTTTTAAAAAGCAGTAACGGAAGAGTAGGCAATTTCTGATTTCCCTAAAAACCCTAAACCAGATACCTACCAACTCTACCACAGAATGCTTTTCCAGCTGGATACTTATTATGCAAAGAGCAAACTACTTTGGAGTACCCAGAACCAAAACCTGTACATGTTGCAGAAAACTCTGTTGAACATAACTGCTTATCAAAAGCTAAACACTGCCAGAGCCGAGTTTCCTCCACGGACAGTAACAGGCAGGTATAGAATTTATAATTCCTTTCCTTCCACCACCAGTCAGGGATTGGCAGGTAAGAAGAAAGGTGGCATGTGATGAGTTGAACTTTACAGAGTTAGGAAGTGAAGCTAGGAGAGAACAGCAGAAAGAAAGATGTTTGTTCTACAGGTCAACACAGACAAGAGAAAAAAAATTCCACCCCCCAGTTTGTATGTTGTTTTTTCAGTTGTGAAAAGATGAATAATCCCACACAACTGTCTTTCCAAAACACAGGTACTGGAAGTTTTTTTTCCTCTTACCTCTGCAGTTTACTATCTTGTGTCAATTTGTCAAAAGCAAACTAAGAATGTGGGCTCTTCCCAACCAGCTCGCTTCAGTTCTCGCTTTTTATCCTAACCACCTGCACCTCTGCAGGCTTCCGAAAGAAACACTTACTTGGTCTTCAATTGTAATTAGTATTTTTAAATTACACATGCAGAAAGAGCAGCATGAATTATTGTTCCTAATTATCAATATTACAAGTCTAATGGAATACAATGACTGCATAATAAATTTTAAATTATTACACCATGTAAGTTAACAATACTTTCTAGAGAACTATATACTCAATTCAATGTCATGGTTCTAGCCACACAACACTACTAGAGATTATAAACAAACACTAACATGCCTTCAATATTTATGCACACCTGCTGCTACAGAACAAGCAATTGCAAAATTATGTGTTTGGGCTCAATCTTGAATTCATGAGGTACCAAGTATCTTCAGCAGGCACTTACACCACTGCAGGCAAAACTCCACTCCTTTCCAACATTAGGGGGCTGGGGACTAGGGAGCAGAGCAAGGGGATCTGGTTTCCAAATGCAACTACTATAGCTCCATATAGGCAGGGTCAAGGAAGAGGCCTTCATTTCCGGAGTACTTGGTGGTAGTAAGCGATCCTGTGGCTGGCACACTGTGCTGTTTGCAAGAAAAGAAGTGGTCACTAGCTGCACACCCACTACGCTTCAGACATCAGTAGAATAACACAGAATTAGGGTGATACTGCTACAGTAAATGCACTTTTAAAAAGCAAAGAAAGGAAAAAGTCAGGCAGACATTGAGGAAAAAAAATGACAGCTATGAATTAACTCAGTTTATCTCCAGAACATTCAATTAAGCTTATAAATTAATGTTAATTTTTATTATCTTTTTCAATATCTGAAATGCATTTAAGGTCATATGTACAGTTCAGGTATATCAAGAGCAGATACAGAGTTTCTCCCCCTCTCTTTCAATGATTTCAAACTCAGATATGAAAATTGCCCCAGAGCTAAAATTCATCGGGTAAGGGTTGTTCAAAAGTAATTATTTTTTTAATAGATTAAAATCCAAGTACTTAAAACCAAAATGAAAGAATGCAACCAAAAATACCCACAGAAGGTAACAGCAACCTTTTCCCCATCCCAGGCATCCAATTATTGTTGCACACCTGAACAAGCTCTTGATATTTACCCTGGCTCTGAAAGCAGGTTGAGCAAGCCACTAAAACTCCCTGGCATATAACTAGGTTCCAGATCACAGTGTCCAACACCGACTTTATCTTCCTGCTGAATCTGGTCTAAAGAGAGCCCTGGTAACTGCCCCAAAGTAACTGTCAGCAAAGACGTCTCTGTTCTGAAGACAGGCTCTTCACAATCTCACAAAAAACTTGCCAGCAAGAAAGGGGTTATTCTGGATAGCTGAAATGAGACCAAGACATTAGGTACAGGTAGCTAACTCTCCGGACAGCTGCCCTAGGACAGAGACCAAAATCTGGAATCACTGTTAAGGCTGGCTGCCGAAGATAAAGCCTGAGGACTGACACAGCTACAGTGCTGGCATTTTCCATCTGTAAGAGCATTCACATCGTTCACGTATATTTAGTCAATTTAAGAGATTTTCTGAGGTGCAAGGAAATGCAATTATTACCAATGCTAGGACTGTGTGGAAAGAGTCCTACAGCACAGCTATAAAATCTCCCTAAAGTATAGCCGGTGCTTACACTGAGCCTGGGTTAAGGAAGACTCCCTAGCATAGCCATGTAAAATGGAACTGCATACAAAAAAACTCACACAACATTATCTTCCTGTCCTCCACAACCACACCAGTACCTTGCCCCGTGTCTTCCCAGGAGCACAGAGCACTTATAACCGCAGCAGAGGACCCCAGATCATCCTAGTTTCCCCCAGAAGGCTGTGCAACCATGGGATTTTATTTTAAACCTCTTTTAGCGTTCCTTTTCCCTCAAAATATCATAGTAGTTCTAAGGTATTTTTAGTGAATTTGTTACTGCAAATGAAGCTGTCAGCTGCCTGATCCACCCTGCCACATCCATGGTACTCTGCATTTGGATGAATAACCCCCAGCCCAAGAGCACAAAGCAGCTTACTCCTGACTAGCCTCTTCCCCTCTCTGTGCTGTCGCTGCTGCTGAGGGTGAGTTTTACATCTTTTTCACATTAGCATACCCATTAAGTGAGTCAGGAAGCTCCTGCAATATGGCCCAAACACATTCATGGGGAAAACCAGTTATCTGGGGTTTTCCTCTACGGAAATGATAAATATCAATTATCTGTCCCCTCCCTCTACTCTATGCAAAAAAAGTGTTCAGATAATGAACATCTCAGTAGGAAGGCTCTGCAGGCATCCCAAGAGCTCAACAGAATAAACAGGAAGAAAAGCTCCCTAGCCCCAAACTGAAATAGAGACCAATATATGAGTGGTTTGCTGTTATTTTCTGCATCAAAACTGAGACCTTAACAACTGTCTCATCACCCAGTTAACCCAGTACAACCATCAATGATGCGTGCAAGGTATCAGACGATTCTCTACTCAACAGCAAGTTAGAGAAGTTGCAACACTTCTCCAGCAGATTGCTGGAAAGACATGTACACTTCCAGGGTTTCCCTAGAAGTTTGTCACCAGATTTACTTGGATCAATGTCAGTCCTTTGATCTGAAGACAAAGAAAGCAAGGGTAGACCTCAGTAATTTGGTATGCAGCTTTCACCTGCAAGCAGGCAAGCATCTGAAGTCCATGTGAAACCTTTAACTGAACTTTGCAGTCACTCCCATAACACTAGTACATACTCTCTGATGAAGATGCACAGCAGGATTGCATCAAAATAGATGACTGATAAAATGATGTAGTGTTGTTTTCTTCACTGAATGCCACTGTCATCTACCACATAAGGGCTGAGTTCACATTCCTGTAACCATGCTAATCTCATATAGCAATGAAATCAGATCTCTTGTGTCTTAAATCCTTCCTGCTCTACTCTGCACTGGTGCAGCCTCACCTTGAGTACTGGGTGCAGTTTCGGGCACCACAATATAAAAAAAGACATCAAGCTATTACAGAGCATACAAAGGAGGGCTTGTTCAGCTTGGAGGAGACCTCATTGAAGTCTACGGCTTCCTCACGAGGGGAGGGGAAGAGAAGGGGCAGGTACCAATCTCTTCATTCTTGTGACCAATGACAGGACTTGAGGAAACAGCATGAAGATGAATCAGGGGAGGTTTAATTATGTAGCAGGAAAAGTTTTTTCACCCAGAGGGAGTTTGAGCAATGGAACAGGCTCCCCAGGGCAGTGGTCACAGCACCAAGCCTGCCTGAGTTCAAGAAGCATTTGGATGATGCTCTCAGGCACTTGGTGTGACTCCTGGGGTGCCCTACACAGGGACAGGAGTTGGACTCGATGATCCTGATGGGTCCCTTCCAACTCAGCACATTCTATGATAAATATCACACCTCCCAGCTTCTGGGTTACAGCTCCACTTGCTTCTCTCGGGCTAATTCCCAGAAAGTCAGATGGTGACTATATCACACACCGCTGAAGAAATAAGTGGTACTTTTCATCTAGCTCTCCTTTCCACAGCATACTTGGATACCCAGCAGTTTTACTTCTATTCAATGAATATTTACTATCTGTCAAAATATGTTCAGAAAAAAATGTTTTCTCAGAAGGAAGAGAAACGTTTGTAGCTTACTCAAGTCTGACAAAGTAGTGAAGTAGTGTTGGAGAAGAGAAGGAAAGAAAAAAAAAAAGAAAAAGGGTGAGAAAATCTCAGAAGTGTCAAATTATTTCCTAAATTAAAAAAACATTTTGCTGGAGCAGGTTCAGCAATGCCAACATTTCAAAATGAAAGCATTCAGCTTTCTCACAAAAAAACTCTTAAAAAAATAAGATGGCCTCTATTAGCACACAGTGAAATCTTTCTCAAAATCAGAAGAGATGTTTCAAAATTCATCCACAATTGAATTCTAATCTTTTTGGTCATAGAGAACTGATCAGCCTGGCTTCAAAATACCGCTCAATTTTTTCCATTAAACTGATAAATCCCTTCTTCTATTTCCTCTTCTTCATCCTTCATAACACAAGATGGAATGTTTAAAAGATATAACTAACACTTGTATTTAAGTCAATTCATTCTTTAATGAATTACAGTATCTTAAATTAAACTGGACAGTAACGTACTCCATCCGAGGCACTCGTCAGAGACACAAACAGCACCACGGTGTCATCAGCATCTTTGGTGAAAAAATCTCTTCCCCTTGTTTATCATGGCACAAAGTTAAGAAGGAGTCTCCTAAGAATTCAGGGTGAAAACCACAAAAATCAAAATAAAAGAAAATCATTAAACCATAAATCAGGATATTTCTTTTATTCTACAGACCAGAATATTGCTCCAGCCTCTTGTAAGTAAAGATAAGTTTAATAAACCGTACGTACTCCCCCAAAGTATTTGCAAAAATCTCAGAATAGAATTAAGACACTGAGTAACAGGGGTCGCTTGTTTAATTTTAATTGAGAGATTATTCATACAGACATTCCCTTAAAACCAAGGACTTTTTTTTGTTTAATACAGTTGATTTATCAAATAAATTCTCTAATTGCCGCCATTTCAAATTAACATTAAAATCTTTGTCTCTGCCTTTCTCAAAGCGTATATAGCTGCTATTTAGATGTTGATCATCTCAACCTTGAATTGCTGGCTTACTAGAGACAAATAAAATTCTCAGTGAAATACACAGCTTATTCAAGGAAAATAATTATTAATAAAGAAAAAAACCAGCACATTCAGGAGCAACATAAAGAGTACACTGGAAGCAGCTGGCCTCCAGTGCTTATTTCTTTTGTATCAAATTATTCTGCAGCTTGACTGAACAGGTATGTTCTTCATCTTCCAGGATCACCCTTCCTCAAATTATTTTTTATTATACAATTCCTGGTCTTTTCATATTCCCCAAGAAATTATGAAGTGAAGAAACAAAGAGAATTTAACGGGCAGTCACCTGATTATTTTACATTTACTGCAAGGATTGCAGGTTAGCTATGAAAACAACCTCTCACCCCCTGAAAAGCAGCCATGGTAATCACGGTAAGTATGCCCTACACAAGTTAAGTACTGCAACAAATTACCTGATTTTGCCTCAGTTTTTCATTTTCTGACTCGAACCTGTGCAGATCCATTGGCGTACAAGAGGAGCGAGCCCTGCTGACGGGGGGGATATAGCCCTGCAACCAGCCTCACCCAAGGCCACTCAAGCCGACAGAGGAAAAAGGTAAGATCTCTATGGGCTTTATGTGAGGCCTCCAATCTTAAAAAGGAAAAATCAGTTTGCAGCATGTTCACAGATGTTTGTTTTCAGCCCTTTCTTCCGAGGAAATACATCACTCAAACTTCATGCCATTAAAACATTTATGCTTTAGCCTCAATGTGCTTGGTAACCTCAGAACAAGAACATATTTCAGAACACAAAAGTATCAAAAATAATTTCTTAGTTAAAAGTTTAATTGCAATTCCATTTACCTACATATGATTAATCTAACCTAGAATTTGTTACAAATGTTGCACTTACATTTTATCACAATTTTAATTTAAACCCAAACAGCAAAGAAAATTAGACTTGGAACTAGAAAATAATCCCAACTCCTGCTCTGTTCAAGATTATGAGTAGGAGAAAAAAAAATGCTGATCAGAACTGTTAGTCAAAAGAGATCCTATTTGATAGAAAAGCCTTCCTGAAACAGAAGAGCTCTCCCCACCACACCAACTCACAAAGTGAATAAGCAACATCCTTGGAACACACATCCTTCCACACCACTGTGAAATGCATTTTCCATAAATAATAAAAATTACAGCTAAGGAAGTACTGGGCAGAGGATGAACTTAATAACAACACAGCCACAATTATTTTTTTCTAGTTGCTTTCCAGGAACAATAATTAGTACCATTGCTGAGGTAAATACATGTAATTGTTCATTTATTTTGCAAGGCCACAGGTATATGTGCATTACATAGCACGGCAACTAAGCACAGATCAAGGGAGGTGGTTCTGCCCCTCTACTCTGCTCTGTAAGACCCCACCTGGAGTACTGCATCCAGCTCTGGAGCCCTCAGCACAAGAAAGGCATGGACCTGTTGGAACGAGTCCAGAGAAAGGCCACAAAAATAATCAGAGGCCTGGAGCACCTGTCCTATGAGGAAAGGCTGAGAGAGTTGGGGTTGTTCAGCCTGGAGGAGGCTCCAAGGAGATCTCATTGCTGCCTTTCAATACCTAAAGGGGATCTATAAGAAAGATGGGGACAGGCTTTTTAGCAGAGCCTGTTGTGTTAGGACAAGGGGTAATGGTTTTAAACTGAAGGAGGGTAGATTTAGGTTAGACATAAGGAAGAAGTTTTTCACCATGAGGGTGGTGAAACGCTGGAATAGGTTGCCCAGAGAGGTGGTGGACGCCCTGGTCCTGGAGACGTTCAAGGCCAGATTGGATGGGGCCCTGATCAACCTGGTCTAGTGGAGGTTGTTGTCCCTGTGCATGGCAGGGAGGCTGGACTAGATGACCTTTAAGGTCCCTTCCGATACAACCAATTCTGTGAGTCTGTGAGATCTGTCCCCCGATTTCCAGACACTGGACAGAGCATCCCAGATACCTAGTTGCCACATCACGCTCAGTGTAAAAAACCTTTGGTTAAGATCTACCACCTCTTCAAAACGGCCCATCTCAACTCCAAATGTTAATTTACACATTGAGCAAAATGCTAAAAAAAGACCTACATGACAGCAACCACTCTGCACTCTTCTGAAGAGCTCAGCTTTACACCAATGAAATATTTCATACAGACTTCAGTTTGCCAGGCCTTGCATAAATGCTGAAGTGTGTAGACCCTTGTCCTCATCACTAGCAACATAAAAGAGTTGCATTTTTTTATGCTTGTTTTACCTGAAATACCATTACCTCCAATACAGAAGCCATCATCCATGTCATATTGCACTTTACCCAACATGCTGGTGGAAATTTGGGCAACACAAGAGAAGGGAGCAAAGCAAACCTCTCAACACCACCGAATGCCATTTTTGCATGTGCTCACAGCCAGCTTGCAATCCAACACCTTTTACTATGAAAGTCAGGACACAGCCCAAACTTTATTAGCATCTATGAGAAAATTTTGATAGGGCCAACTTCAAGCTAGCTGCATGCATTCAGCCAATGGATTATTAAACCACCCAAATGCCTTGCTGCAAAATTTGTCCCCTTGACTGCCTAGTATTAAATAAGAAATGAAGTCACTGAAGGTAGCAGATGCCAAAGTTACCACCAGACACAGAACTTCAGAAGCTTCTTTCCCCCTCCATATGACCTGAACTTTCCAGATGGGTAGTACTTGGCCTGTCTTCTGCAACTATTATTTTATTGAAGAAGTTTTATTTTTTCTGCTAATCCTATCACTTAGGAAAGCAGCTGCCTCTGCTTCCACTGCAAGTACTGTTGTGTTGCTGGACCCATCCTAGTACTTGGGAATCAGTCAGCTTTGATGAGAAGCACCATTGCTCCTAGTTCCGACAGCAACACTACACCAATATCTCACTGGAAGCTAACCAACACCAGGACTTCTTATAAAGTTATGATGAAGTGTTCAGTGACAGTAGATCATCTTAGTTTGTGTGATTATTGTACAAGCAGATAGTCGTTTTTTCTTGCGCCCTTTAAATTCTTCTAGCAGTTTCAGTGCAATACAATTAACAAATCCTATTCCCATTAAGGTAAGAGTGTCATCAGATTTCTCTTTTGTATCTTTTCCTACCCACCCTTCCACCTCTTCAGGCCCACCACTGTATGTTCAAACATTCATTCCATTCACATGCATCTCCTCAATGCTCCATGAGTCTCAGGAGAAACAGAACTGCTCAAATCAGCCACACAGCTACACAGGTGTGGACAGCATGTCAATATCAACATGGACCAAGTGAACACACAGTGGCTTGTGCAAGAATGTCATCTGCACATGTGATTAAAAATAGTCTTCAACTATAAATACAAATTAAAAAAATTATGTTGTCAAAATCTGATTAAGATATTCAGTTTATATACTGGCTCTTCAGCATCAGAATAAACTTTGTATTAGCAACTAGCTTTAAGGAACTACTTCACCCCTCACTGAAGGATGAAGTTCGACTATGGGCAGATTGAGGAATAAACCAATCACAGGGGATGGAACCCTCAAATAAATCCAGAAACCAAAGTGTGTGATGCTCTGGAATTGTATGAACAGCTGAAAATGCCCCAGAAGATTACTCATACCAAATTAAGACTTACACGTAATTTTGGAAACGCTCTGTGGAACCAGAGGTCCCATCCCTAACACCACAAAGAAGACAGTACCAGGACTGTAGAAATGCAGTAAAATTTGCCATGTTGCCACAGGTGAATACTCAGTAGTTTGAAGTTGTTTGGTTTTTTCCTTTCCTCTCTTGACAGCTCTCTGGGGAATTGACTGGATTAAGTCCATTCCATTCTACAGTGTGAACCTGGCAAATAGCTGTAAATTATGCTTGCTTTTTGTTCCCAGACTAGAGACATCAGAAAAGTCAACCAAACTACCTGCAAGAGATCAGAGCAGCCAAAGCCAAGAGGCAGGGAGGCAGCCTAGCAAGACAGACTAAAAGCCTCCCTCTTCTTGGCATGCTTGCAGAGAAGGTAACAGCACTTCAGGTTGCTTGGACAACAGGCTGGTAAAAAAAGCTCACAGAGAAGTATTTACTGATCAGCAGTTTTAAATCAATGCCTATTTTCAGCTGTGAATCACAGAACATGTGAATACTGTCTGTTTGATAGTACTGCTACAGACTTGGAAAAGCTTCTCCTGGAGAACATGGTTTCATTGCAGAGGACATCAGTAGGGCCTTACAGAAGACTCCAGAGCAGTGCTCCTTAGCTAGCCTAATTCTTCAGAAGTCTTCAATACATAAATGCAAAACCCAGAAAGCAGCTGATACACTGATGGGCATGTAGCACCACCTGAGTTGAGTATTTCATCCAAATGGCACAACTTTCCCAGGTTATCTGCACTGACACTTTCAAGTAACTGGTAATTTATCAGGCGGCCACTAAGATGTAGGAGCGAAAACCAAACCACTATACACAAAATTATTTCATTACCATATGATTATTCATGAGTCTTATGAGTAAGGAAAGCAGCTAGAGAATCCCGCAGAAACCAAATATATTCTGCCCCCAGAAAGCCACAAGTGTTTCCTTATATTAATTTGAGCTTTATTTGCAAGGCTGACCAAAAAAAAGATCCCTTGGTAAGTATTTGTTCCCACTTTTTCAGCTCTGAAGAACAACCAAAGTCTTACCAGCACTCCACTGATGATGTGAACAATTATTAATCAATCTCATGAAATGTGGCAGAGTTGCAGCAGCCAGACCATCGATAGCCCATGCCATGCACGCCCTCCCACACAGAGCTGTTCGCAGCATCAAGTTTTATCTGTGCTGTAACACCGCCTGCCCAGCAATCGCCCACTTCAGTTTAAACTAATAATGGAATATAACTCAATCAAGTTTTCTTTATTCCTGCAGCACACACAGAATAGCCAAAGCAATGTATTTTTTATATGGCATGTTACTCTGCTCTATATGCCAAAAGCTACAGTCAATTTTTAAAGCAAGAGATTTCAGTGCACATTTCTATGTGACCTGTATGACAGCAAAAATTGGACGCTGTTTGCATCAGACTTACTGAGAAAGCCATTCCAACATAAGCTCCGATTCAGATGTTTACTCCTTTATTTCCCAGCTGCCTTCATAAAGGTTAATCACCTTTTGGCTGAGCGCTCATCTGGTGAGTTTTCATAGATTCTCATCCTTTGGGCTGCACCGGGAGCCCCTCACATGCACCAAACCCTGAAGCTGTCTCCATGTGAGATCTGGGATCCATACGCAGATATGTCACCAGTGTAACTCCCTACTGACTTTTCCATTGTTTTATATAGGTGAGTAACACAACGTACTCACATCTTGTATTCACAAGCAGGTCAAGTTTAAACTGTTGTCTTGCTGCGGTGAAACATTAAAGATGAAGCACAAGTAACCTTACATCATTCTGCACCAGTTTGTGCTCAATCACTTGCATGTGGGACACTGCATGTGCAAAGTTTCAGTTGTGTCCTGCAAGTCTTGGCAAATGACACAATTTATGTATGTGTGCATTCAATCTGTAATACTTTGAGAAAAAAAAAGTAATTAATACTGGCTATAGAATTAAATATGAAATTATTAAGAAATTGGAGTATTTCAGCATGAAGTTCTATTCTTTGCAGAGAAGTGTCAGAACTGCTGATTGGGGATTAAACAGCAGCACACAAACCACATGGGCTGTATCTTTCCTGACACCCTGCAGGCTGTGGCATCTCGGGGCTGATAATCCACTTGAGGGACAACACGCAAGATGACTTATGAACTTCCATTTTGGGAAACCATTTCCCCTGAGCTTTTCTGGTGTGAATTAATGCACGGTGTAGGAAAAGTTATGAATGTGAGACTAAAAAGAACGACCCAACGATATCACAACAGTACGCTCGCACCACGCCGAGTCATAAATTACAGAGTTCTGTGGTATGTGGTTTTGTTACCTCAGCCAAGGCATCGTGATGATTACGAGAACCACACCTTTCATCTCGATGCCCTACACCACTACATTAATGTAACATTAGACTCGCAATTTAAGTTTCAGTGATTTTTTTCAGGTATTCAGGCCTGCCTATTAGGACTTACTGAAGTGAAACACACAGTAGGTTGCTGGTCCTGCAGCACCACGCCGTGCCCTCGCCCTGCCGCAGGGTCACACAGGGGCCTCCAGTCCCTGGGGACTCAAAACTTCTGCATTTCCCCCCCCATTTTAAAACTTGGTCAGCTTCAAAGGATTAGCTCATTTTCTGACACTTTAAGCACTGTATTTTATTAGCAACCGGAGAAAGTCTGCAAGTTTCGGAGG
>VZRW01009979.1:0-62414 GCA_013398125.1 Aegotheles bennettii | reverse complement strand
AATATATAAAACTAAAACTGGTCACCCTTTTATGGAGCTGCTGTGCAGTTCATTTCTCTGGGTGTAACTCGGTGACTTGTTGCACATGCTCAGCTACCAAGTGTGTTCAAACGTGTGTAACTGATTAGTTAAACTACTTGAGGACGTATATGAACATCGGGTATTCATATATAAACACACACAATGTGCAGAATACCCTGGGGTGTATTTCTGTTGGTGACTGGGTGACAGTCAAACATAAAATGTCATTACTTTTTGTAATCTTTTCCCAAAACAAGCCACTTCCCGACTGAGGAGCGTTCTTACGTGTGTGCTTGTATCTGCTTGTATCTTACACGGTGTAGTAGTGTGTCTTGTGAAGCTGCACGCCCTAGGAACAGCAAGAGATGTGTCCTTCTCCCAGCATACCCCTGTGTGGATGGCTTGTTCACTCCGAAGCCTACTCACGGCGTTCCAGAGCTGAGCTCTTTGAGGAGGTAACTGGTGGACTTCAGGTTTATGTCTGTTGCAGATGCGAAACTCCTTGTGTTTTCAGAAATGCCCAACAGTAGAGAGACAAGACAGACAAAGCTGAAATGAAGCAGTTCTTCTCTGAGGGAACCTGTTTCTTGCAGGGCTTTGTTTTAGCCATTTTCTGCCTTTGTCTCGGAGAGGAGCAGCGCTGGAAGGGAGCAGAAGCCCAGGGTACTGTCTGTGGAGTGCTGGTACCTCGCCTCTTGCACTTAATTTTAGAATAGTCTTGAGGTGTTATGGTTAGTGCAAGGACCCAAAGGGCCTATCCTGAAAGTGAAGTGGCTTTTTCTGGTGGTTGTGAACTGGGAGAGTGCTGGGATGAACCAGAAGTAGCTGTTTGGGCTGTTGTCCTTTTATCATTGCAACTGTTTGGGGTAAACAATGTCTCTGAATTGCTTCTTTGGCAAGGAGAGGATTGTAGTCCCTTTCGTGTTTCGTATAAATAGGAGACTGCTGATCTTTGCAGTGAGCAGAATTAAAGCTATTTCACCCTGGCTGGTGGCCTGACCTACCTTGGTTCACACCTGGTAGCCCATTTTAAACGGTAACCACTCTTTCATCTGAAAATAAAACAGCACGAGTGCAGCAGAGCATCTGGAAACAGACTGATAATTCAGAATAACCAGGTCTAGAGCTTGGATGAAAAGGCTTTTCTTTGTGAAAGCAACCTCCAGCAGCTGAAAACCACCAGTCAAGGTATTAAAGATGTGAACCTTCAGCAAGGTACCTGTGGAGAAGAATGGGAAACTCTATTTATACGCTCAGCAAGGGGGCTGTTGCATGGAGCTCAGCTCTTACAAGACTTGGAGAACCCACTCAGGAGTTTGATCTATAACCACTCCTGCAACAGGAACAATTTCTTGTAGTGCTGCACCCTAGTAAATGTGAAGGTGGCTTTAATAAGTTACAAGGCTCTGATCTCCCTTTATGTCAGGTTAAAGCATGGTATAGTGTGTTTCTTTGGTGAAGATCATGGGCTTTTCTTCCCCTCTGACCACATTTTTTGGCTTTTAGACTAAATTTTGTCAATGGTTTGCTGTTTCTCACTGCTAATGGCAGGTGCTGTATCCATCTTTGAAGGCTCTTCCTTAGAAGAAGCTCTGAAGCTTGCTATTACTTAGGAGAACTGAATCTTCCCAGGAAAGATTTGAACTACAACACGTAGGAAATGCGCCTTTAGTGGAGGTTTGGCTTTCGCGGGGTTTCACTGCAGGTTATCAAGGGCACTGGCATGAAGCTGGGATAGAGCTTTAACATCAGATCACTTCCCACCTCACCCTGTTGTGCCAAGATACCTGCTGGTTGTGGCTCTGTCGATGGCACTGAGAGGTGATTTACAGATCCAACAGGGAAAAGACTTTGTGAAAAAACAGCTCCTGGAGGAAGAGAGAACATCACTGTGCTGGTACTGCTGCTAGAGAGCAACACGGAGAGATGCTGCTTGGGCAGGGTCCCCTGGGTGTCTCCTCCTTTTCTGGTGCAGCATAAGTATCTCCAGTGACACTGAATTTAACAGAGCTGCACTGCCTGCAGGCAGAGCGTGCATCTTACTGCTGCTGTGGCCAGTTGAGTGTTTGTTTACATGGCAAGAGTTGGCTCTTGCCAAACAACAGGCTGTGACCACACTGTTTCTGTCACCTTACAGAGATCTCTTTAACTTTGGGATCATCAGTGGAGATGTGCTGTCCCCTCCATCCCTGGATGGAACACCAGACACGTACCCACTCATGCACACACTGAGTGGTGACTGAAAGCTGTGCTGAGTCTGGCAAGAAGGACAGACACGGGGTGACCTGCAGGGTGGGTCTGGATCTCCAGCCTGGAGCAGAGCTCTGGTCTCACAGATCAGCAGCAACGTGGCTGTGTGGGGTCTCTGGCTGTCACCCAGCACTGAATCCCTTGTTTGTGCTGTGCTGGGTGTGCTTTCCTGCGAGCTCCCCTGTCTGCTCTCTGCCTGTTTGTGCTTCCTTGTCCCACCTCGTGTTTGATAACGCTTAGAGCTCCTCTGGCTTTCACTCCGGGAGTCAGCAGGAGCTGTGCCACTGACCTTTGCCTCTTTTAATGGAGGGCAATGTGTTTGTTTTGCCTTCTGCCCACTCTTAACTCCACTGTGAAGGGTGTGCACTCCCCGTGGGCAGGCTGACAGTAAGCTTTGTGCTGCACCTCGTGTTCCTGTACCACGGGTGTATTTATAGGCAAGAGGAGGCTGAATTCATTCAGGGAAACTTCTGCTTTTCTCGTTCATGACAAATGAATTCTCAGCTTGCAGCAGGTTACCAGCATTCAGTGGTGGGGTTTGGCAGCCGTGGTGGATTGTTAATTCAAGGAGAAGTTTAATATTTAATGATATGCTTTTGTGTCGGATATCTGGCAGGTGTTTGGTATTGCTAAGGAGAGCTGGTGTTTGATCTGTGGTATAGATGTCTTTGATGTCAAGGAGGATGGTTTGCTGTACTGTGATCTGTCAGGGTCACTGCAGCAAGGGTGGGTTTTGTTGCTGATGATTTTTTTAGGATCTCCCTCCTTTCATTTCTTCCCTCTGGTCTTCTAAGGATTTCTTGTGCTAAGATGTTAGCACTTGCTTTTATTTTATTATTTTTTTTAGGTTTATTAGAAGTTCAGCATTGACTTCCTGGAAATGAAATGACAGAATCTAATTTTCTGCTTCAAAGCTGCCTGTAAGATCCCTGGTTTGCTTTGTTTTCAGAGTGTTCTGTAAGCAATCAAAGGCATTTGAGCGTACAACAGACCCATCTCAATGTGATCTGCTTTCAAGTGTAACCGTATTTGTACATGCTGATGCCTGGTTTATGTCTCCATTTCATTCTTTTTAAAGTCTTTGACCTTTTCTTTAAGATCCTAATAAGCAGTTTTCCCTGTTGGGTACCTCAGTGGGAGTAGATAATTACTACACACAATCATGATTTGATCTAAACGGGCATACAATCCCAGCTGGAATGAGTAAGTCTTCCACACTCTTTCTGGTCTAGGTGGAAGCATCTGTAACTTTGCTGTGTTTGTGTGTTCCTTATGGTTTGTTTGTTGCAGGCATTCCTTGTAAAATGTGTTAGATTCCCAAACTGCCATGAAATTACATTTAATTTTCTGTTTTCTCTTCAAAGCAGCAATAAGGTTCTCAGACCAATGTGGAAGCTCGCAAGAATGCTCCTGATATGATCTTATTTTTGCTCAAGTAGTAGATACCAAGACCGTGGGTAGCAAACACCTTTGTGCCAGCACTGATGGTATCATCTGTGTCATTGCAGAGTACGGAGTCTGTGAAAACCTGCGGAAGTTGGAGATCACGGGAGTGTCCTGCCGAGATGTTTATGCCAAACGTAAGTGATAAAGCTGATATGAATCTGTGTGGCCTTGCTTAGTGCTGATTTGGAAAGCATAAGCATGTTGAATATTAAATCTTGACAGTGTAAGTTACTCTGACTTACTAATGGCAGGGGTCTCATCTGTGGAGCTGACACATTCGGAGTTTCATTTAATACTAAATGGATGCCAAGAATTGGGATGTCTGTGCCCTCCAATCCTTTGGTGGGAAAACAGTGTGTAATTTAACCTTATAATACAGCACATTGAGGGTTTTTCATCCTTTCCTGATTTGCTAAGGAATTAACTGATATTTTTTCATAGCCCTAAGGTAGCTGGGTCTTGATCTTGGTGAAAGGATGCTGTTAAATGGTGACAGTGGGAGGGTGCTGTAGGTAAAGAGATGAGAGTTCCTCTGGGCTGCTCCTGAAGGAGGAGAGCCTGGCAGGGATGGGCCTCTGACAAGGTTTCAGTGCATTTTGGTAACATCTATGGGAGTGGGACACCGAATCTCTAGACCTGCTGTGCCTTCTGCAAGGTAGATGCCCATCTTCTGTCTTGGAGTGGGCAGGGGGTATCAGCAGAAGAGAAGAATCAAGGTAGGCTAAGGACTGAATGGAGGCCTAGATCCATGGTGAGACTGTCTCCTCTGTCACCAGATCCTGCCCTTTGCAGTCAGAAGCTGAGCTGGTTGCTCAAGGAGGCTTGCAAAGTCCCCAGGAGTTTTTATACCAGCACTGCCAGGCTGTGTTGTCTCAGTTCCCCCCACGGATTTTGTAAGGGAGCTGGGATAAAGAGCAGGATTTGATCTGCAGCACCTGAACTGTAGCTTCTGGCTGTTCAGAGAAGGCCCTGCTTTATGAAACAAGAGGTGTAACTGTCCCAGGATGCAGTCAGGAGAGGTCTCTATAGGCCTTGCAGACCCCAAATCTGGCTTAGCTTCTACATACACAGTATATTTGCTGAACCTTGAAGCAGTGATGGTCTCCAGCATTGATCTTAATGCTGGAAGAAAGAACAGATAGGAGAGTTCTAATCCCCATCTGTAATAGACTTGCTCAGCATCCACGGGCAAATTATTTCATCACTCAGTGTCCCTCTTTACCTGTTTGTGCACTAGGACTGGAACTGCCTCATTTTCCTGGGTGGGAGGGCTGAGTGATCCCGAGCCAGCACTTTGATATCCACAGGGAAGCCTCATCAGCACTTGAGGGCTCCCTCACTGCCCACTCAGTCTCTTATTTCTGTGTGATGCTGGTGTGGTAACAGCCATACAGCACATTCTGTATCGGATCTCAATTCTGCATCACCAGTCTGAAGTGGCAGAACATCTCCTCAGGAGTTGTAGGCTTCCTCCACTACAATAGTTCCAGGGTTCAGATTTATTACAGTGATGTTTAGTGCTTTCTGTACACAAGTTACGTGTAAAAATCGCCTTGCTGGCTCAGAACAGTGGTCTGTCTCTAGCCCAGCACTGATCTCCCAGCTGTGGCTGTGAGCAGACACCCAGGGAAGCCCCAGAAGAGGACAAACCTATGCAATATGTTCCTAGGAACATTCCCAGCTTCTGGCTGCTTTCAGGTTGGGGGATTTCCAAAGTCAAATGCTGTCTGTTGATTTAAGAGCCCCCGATAGATCTGTCTTACCTTTCCAGTCCTCCTTTGCACCAAAGTAGTTCCTGAATCTGTAGCATCCTCTGACAGGGAGTTGGTGTCTGAGAACCTCCTTCATTGCATTTTGGAGTGAGGACTCTGTCTGTATCCACTCAGTAATCCTGACTAGTGATGGTTACTCTGAAGTCAGGATGCTTGGATGTTTCTGCCTTCCGGGGATTCACCATCTCAGCTCTCCTGCTCGCATTCAGCAGTTTGCCCTGTTGCAAACACTTAGTAAAACAGTTTTCTGGTGGTGTAACCCCATTTTCTCTACTGTCCCTTAAACTTTAATTGCAGAAGAATTCATCTGGGGCTACTGGCAGGACTCGTGAACTTTTCTGTCCAGTAGTTGTGCTACTGCACTGCTACTACAAGAAGTAGTGTGAGAAACAGGGAACTGAGCTCAAGTACTAGAAAGCATTAACTAATCCAAGGCTGTGGGCCATGACCATGTAGTTACTCAGCTTAGGTGGTCTCACTGAGACAATGGTCCCTGTTACAAGTCGCAGTGTAGAGTTTGAGGAGGTCCCTGGTTCCACTTGGAATTTACTCAGTGCCATTTGTGGCATTTACTCAGTGCCATTTGTAAGTATTGTCTGTGGGAATCTTAACCATAAGCCAAGTTCTGTGTGAGTAATTCCACTGACCGAGTCTACCCGAGACTGGGGCTGGTGGAAATAAATGGTGCACCACAACTGGGAGTAAAGTCAACGGAGGAGTTTGACTTCCCCCGCGTGGTTGGTCCGGATTCCTCGTGCTGTTACGTGCTGGTTACGGTGGAGAGGAGTTTGCTGGTACTTACCCTGCTGTGTCTGTTCAGGTATAAACCCACGGGTGAAGTCGGGGCGTTTTATGAAAATCCTTCCCGACTACGAGCACATGGAGTACAGAGATGTTTACACCTGCCGTACGTACCTCCTGCTGGTTGATGCTTCCTGCGCTGAGCACACACAAGATGCTGCATGGAGTGTGACGTGGCTTTAAGCAAATTATTTTGGGGTGCACCTTGGGATAACGGAGGGTGCTGGTTAGTTCTTGCTGTTGTGTGTTAGTGGAGCATTCTGACCCTTCACAGTGAGGTGTGGTGGTCTCCCTTGAGTCGGAAAATTGTCCCGACTGGGTGTAAAAAAGCAGGTTCTCTGTTCACACTGAGGAGCGCTCGCTCTGCTCCTCACGGATTGCTCCTTCCTTTGGAGGAAGTGTTCAGATACCCTGGTAAGGGCTCCCAAAAGCAAGTTTGAATAAGCTCTGGACTGGCACAAAACTTTTGATCCAGATGAGCTGCATTCAGATCCACAGCTCTTCCCAGTGAAAAATGCTGAGGGTTCCCATCCGAATTTTCTCCCTGTGCAGTGAATTCTTTCAGCCACCATCTCCCTCTCTAGGAAAAGTTCTGTTTTTTCAGAGGTTGTGATTTGTCTTCCTCAGTCTAAAATCTACTCTGGGTAAACTGTTCTTTTCCTCCTGATACTGTGTAGAGGGAAGGGTAGTAGGGTCATAAAACATGCCCAGTTGGAAGGGACCCTCCAGGATCACCGAGTCCAACTCCTGTCACTGTGTAGGACACCCCAAGAGTCACACCATGTGCCTGAGAACATTGGAGTTTGGTGCTCACTGTTCTGCAGGAGTTGGGGTGAAGTACTGGTTAGTTTACATCAATTAAAGCCAGTACTGCTTGGTACTTGGAGGGGGTGTTGAGCTGTCTCTAATGCTCCTTTAGGTCTGCAGAGCTTTGGTGTTTACTCCAAAGTCCAACTTTTAGAGTTACTAACTCATTGGTGCTAGGGAATGTAGATTCTCACACAGGCTAATGAGCAGAGTGGATGCTGCAGGCTTACCTGTGCAGTGGGAGCAGTGAGCATGGGCCATGCAGAGGAGATGGTGTCTTCAGTGTGATTCACAACAGACAAGCAGCAGCAGTGCTCCACCAGGAATTGGTAGGAAGTTTCAGGTTGGGCAGCTCTGTGTGTCAACACCAGTCTTGTTCTGGACCTGGATGGGAAGGAGAGGCATGCCCAAGCTGCCCTGCAGGGCGAGGGATTCCTTTGTACATTGCTGCCTGGGTGTTTGCTCCTAATGTGCCCTTTGTGGTGGCTCTCAAATGGCATTTTGTGCTGTTAATTCCTCATCTGCAGCCCCAGACTCCTGGTGTCTCGTGTCCCTTTTCTCCAGGGGTGTGTTGTATTACCAGGGTGGTTTAAGATATGATTGCCTGTTTCCTCCTTTTCCCCCTCCCTTGCATTAAGACCTTGTTGCCAGGATTTACCACGTGAGTGCTCCCTGATTCATATTCATGCAGCATTAGCCAGGTCAGCCCAGATCACTTTCCCCAGGGCTTTAAGCTAACCTGGCTGACACTGAGCTCCTTCCACGAGCACGTCAGTCATCACCAGCTGGAGGGCAGTAACTGCTTACCTTGTTCCAACTCGTTTTGCTTCTAAGATACCTTGCTGCACCCTGAGAGTCCAAGGGAGTTGTAGTGGATCAGTTCTTTCCACTCCAAGTGGGTTTCAAAGGCTGCAGATTTCACTGAGAACTCCTGTGTTAGGTTTTTGTGTTCCTCTGCCTGTGCTCTCCAAGCTGGATTTCATTAGAACAGTAACATCTGAAAGCATCTGCTCTCCTCCTGTTTTAACCTCCCCATTCTGGGGTTGTCACTTGTCTGTTCATATCTATGGTGGCTGTGGTGTGCCCGTAGATCCCTCACTGTCACTTCCTTGTCCTGGCTCTAACGAGGAGCACAGGCATTAAACCTTTCCCAGGCAGCCTTCTGCCAGCGGGAGCTTGGGCATCCACTGCTTCTCCTTGCCCATCCTCAGCTGGATTCCAGCTCCTTTCCCATCTGAAGAGTGCGTTGGGCTGCTTGTGGTGATGTGGGGAATGCCCCAGCTGGGTGGGGGCTGTACTGGAGCATCCATGGGATGTATCTTTGCTCCATTTGGCGGGATGTGGGCTGAGAAATTCGGGTAGTCAAGAGGCTTCTTCAGGATTGAGGAAACATAAGCAGTGTGCATAGCAAAGGAAAACCTTGGAGAAAGAGCCAAGGGCTGTTTTCTTTCGAGGAGCAGGGATACAACCATCAGATTCATCCTGACTCCTGCTAGGGAGAGCCAGAGCTGGAATTCATCCGACTTCCCCTGCAATGAGTACGGCTGCTGGGTTGCTGGAGCCCAGAGACACCCCAGGCCTGAAAACAGAGCTGTGCTTTTGGCCAAGGACCAGCATTTTTCCTCAGTAACTTCCTTTCCTGAGAGAACAGGAGGAGTTGGAGTCCACAGCACCCTGATTGAGTGCGGGAGGAGGTGGATGTGCCTGTTGAGGCCCTGGGTGTTGGTGCTTGGGGAGGGTGAGGCTGGTGAAGCACTGCTGTCATCGCAGCCTGTGTCTCATCAGCTCATCTGGATGAGATGCCAAACAGCTGAGGTTTTAAAATAAAAAAGAAAAGCTGCCCACAGTAGTGCTGCAAGCTAAGCACAGAAGCTGCTGTGCAGTGGGGAGGGCTCTTCTGGAGGTGAACAGGATTTTTTGGCCTCTTCCCTCCTTCGCAGCCCCAGGTTTCCAGGTAGTGGGGCCAGAGGAAGCCTGTGCCACTGCCATGGCTCCTGGAGAACCGAGCTGGAGCTGGCTGTTTACTCAAAGTCAGTACACAAACTGCTCTCCACAGGAGTCTCCTGGTCAAGAGACACTTCCTGTGCTATTGAAAAGTCCATTGCTTGTAGCTACAGCTCTTCCAACAGGAGCTGGGGAAGGAGGGATGTCCTCATCACTCTCGGATAGCTTAGCATCAAGTTTTCTGCCCTAAAAATAAAATAAAAGCAGGGTTTTATCAGCTCTGTGCCAGACAGGGTAGGAGCAGACTGCAGTGGGTGGAGCAGCTCATGCACAGACCATTTATTAATATGTAATTATTGCACTGAGGCAGTGGAGTGGGAATGTGGTTTGCATGCTCGCCCTGGTGCTGTTTGTGCTGCACTCGGTTCACTGGGTGAACCCAGGCCATCAATCTTAAATTGTTTACTGCACAGGAAAAAGGCTCCTCCAGGCCAGTTGGCAGCAGCTCTGGACAACCCTCCCTGCTGTCTTAAACCTCTGTGGAAGTTCTCTGCTTTGGTGTAATAAAACCACTCCTAGAGTTCTTGCCATCTCGAGTCCTTAATGAAACAAAGCTGCTGTAACAGCTGCACTGAAACACAATTCTCCCTGTAAATCGACTCAAAGCAAAAACCATTATTCAAGCCAGTCCTGTAGGTTAAAAAAGTGGGTTATTGTGGCCTTTTGAGTTGGTCAGGAACATGGTGGTAAGGCAAGTGCCTTACAATTTTCTAGCCATCTTCATAGAGAGAACCTGCATCCCGTTATTCCTGCCCAAAATGCCAGATGGGGTGTAATGTCTTCATGTGAAGGTTACTGGAAATTACATGGACAAAATGAATGGCTGACTCTGTAAGGACTGGAGGCAAGAGGCATCTCCAAGCTTTCCTCAAGAGGTTTAAGATCATCTGTAGTGGGCATTTTCTCCTGCCTGCTGGAAGTGCCCCTACTTGACCTTCGATTTTGGTGGGATTGAAAGTGCACCTGGCTCTGAGATGAGACATGGAGAAGCCTCACCCGCTGCAGTAGTCTCTGAGGGTGACTTTGAAGCAGCTTTTTAGCACTGCTGGGAGGTAGCTGCTCACTTAGAATTCTGAAGGCCCTCACTGAGCTGCTGACACCACCAGGTCTCCTGAGCTGGCATGGTCTGTGCGCTTTGCCCGTGCTCTCTTGGTTGCTGTTTTTAAGGATGCTGAACTCTGGAGACAGCTTTGTCTGTACGAGGCAGGGAAATTCTTTGAAAATACTCAAATTTCCCTGTTCCTCACTGCCTTTCTGCCCTTCCTTATTTTCTGTTGCTTTGCAATCTGAGGCATCGAGTACATTTTTGGAGGTGACAGATACTTCATTTGTTTTTAGCTCTGGGTACATCATGGGATTTGTGTTAACAGGACCATGTTGCAGAAGTTTTCTGGGAATTCCTGGTGAGATATCTGGTTGTGTAAGGTCCTGGAAGGTAACTCCTGCCCCTGTGCTGGGCCAGGGCAGGGCTGCAGGGAAAAACAGGAATCTGTGGGAGGTCTCAGTTCACAACCCCCCGGCTGCGGTTGGGTGTAACCAGTGTTCTCTTCCTTAGTAAAGGCAGTTGTGGGGGGTATTGCTCAGTGTTGTGTGCAGTCTGGTAGCTGTTTTCCTTTTCCTTTCTTTCCCCCAAATCCCGATTCCTTAGCTTGGTGTGCTCACTGCAGTGTCTCTCTCTTCCTTAGTGCTGCACCGGTACCGACACATCCTGGGGTTGTGGCAGCCAGACATTGGGCCCTACGGGGGACTGCTGAACGTGGTGGTGAGTGAGCACCTCATTCTGGGGGCTGTGGTCTTGAGGAATTACAAGTCTTTTGTATGCCACTTCCTAGACCTGGTTGCCATCTCTGTGCTATTGAGGAGTCTTGAATGGTCAGCCCTCAAGCAAGCGATCAGGACCCAGAGTTTGCTTCTTGGATCTTTTCATCCTCACTGCCTTTCTCCAGGCAGTCTTTTTGTTTTTCAGCTGTATTCCCAACAGCCACAGGAGCACACAGAAACCATGAGCAGTGTCTCAGGGAAAGGCTGGATTTAGAGTTTAATGTTGATATTCCAGTGGTTGACACAGGAGTCCGTCCCTTGTGCGTTGAGCACAGCAGAGGTTTCAGCACTGGCCTGTTGCTTTCTGCATTGTCTTGGCCTGCAGCTGAATGTCTTGCAAAGGGTTTGCACTTGTGTTCATGCACCTCTCCTCCCTGTAGCCTGCTGTGCTTTTCACTAGCTGTGTCTAAGACTAATGCATCAGATGTGGGGATACTGGTGCACGACTGGTGCAAGACCCATGGAGTCTGGTAGCTCTTGTGCTGTTAACGAACAGCTTTTGGCTCTGCACTGTGAGAGCTGGGCCAGAAGTTTGCCTGAAGCCCTTGTCCTTTGCACCAGGGTTCAACAGCTGACAGGTCAAAGCATAACAAATCACGAGGCCTTTGGGTTTTGCAAGATTCTGTTCCACCAACTGGTAGAAGAGAGCATCTCACACCACCACTACTGACATGATACTGTGACCTTATAAAGACAAGTGTGCCTCTGTGGTGCTGCTCTGCTTTTGTCTCAGCTCCCTCTGTTTAGAAAATATCATTTTTCTGGAATTGTAGAGCTTGAGGGGAAGGGTTTTGTTAGGTGTGGAAGAAGAGGGCTGGCACTTGCACCTCTCAGCAGAGGAGATTGTTGCTTCCTGTGCCGTCTGTGAGTAATAGAGCTAAATAATTCCTTGTCCAAAAGGCACGGATAATCATGAGAAGCAGGATTTGGCTATTCAAGTATCTGCCAGCATGAGCTCTAAAACCAATTAGAGCTTGAGTAGCTGTGTGGTCTCCTCAGTGCAGTCTCTCCCCCTGGATCCTACTCACCAAGCGTCCGTCAAGTCGTTTGCAGTAATAAAGGCCTGATGGTTTTCCAGTGGTGCAGGAAGCCTTGTAAAGAAACCCTCTCCCCCTCCACTGAGGGGGTGCTGTGAGTGCATATGGTCTGGTTTAATTGCTGGAAAGCAGTTTGGAAATGCAGCAAGCTGTTCTACAGCTCCTGCCCTATTGCAGGACAGGCCCTGGAGTTGTTTGCTGCAGACTCGACAGAAAGCTGATCTCCTTTGCTTTGCCCCCCCTCCCTCTGCAGGTCGATGGGTTGTTCATCATCGGGTGGATGTACCTGCCACCTCATGACCCTCATGTTGACGATCCAATGAGATTCAAACCTCTCTTCAGGATTCATCTCATGGAGAGGAAATGTGCGACAGTGGAGTGTATGTATGGTCATAAGGGACCTCATAATGGCCATATCCAGGTGAGCTCTTCCAGCACTTTCAGCATCATCTGCCTTAGGTGAGACTTGTGGCACATTGGCTCTGGAAATGGATTGATTGAAGAACTCTGAGAGCTTTATTTAAGAGATGTGGCTTTCACCACCTTGTTGTATGTGTGGATGCCAGATTTACGCTCATTATGTGTCTGACAAGTTGTGTGGGCTGTTCCCCACTCTGAATTCGTTCACTGGCAAGGCTGTTACACTGTCTTCTGTTGGGCTGGAGCACAGTGGGAACACCAGTATGAGTACAGGCTTGGGGAAAGGATGTGTAAAATGGCCTTGTGCAGCTGGTGAATGTGTCCAGGCAGACACACAGACCCGTTCTGTTTCACAGCCCTCTGAGGTGAGACCTTGAGAAGGTGATGTAGCAACCATTTGGTACATTGGATGCTTTGGAAAGCCTCCTGAGTGGTTGTTTCCTTTTCTTTGAAGAAGGAAGCTCAAATAGAGAAGCAACTTAAACCAAGTATGTTTCATTAGAATGCCTTAGGGGTTTATTGTTTCTATTTCTCTGTGCTGTAGCTGATGCACTCCGTATCACTTAATGATTTCTCTTGTTGTTGCAAATTCAGTAATATTTGTAAATCATTTACTCTAAGCAGTCTTAGTTACACCATCCCAGGCATCTCTAGGCAGGTCTGTAATCTGTTACATTCTCCTCTCCTCCAGATTGTAAAGAAGGACGAGTTCTCCACGAAATGCAACCAGACAGATCACCATCGGATGTCAGGGGGAAGGCAAGAGGTATGAGTGCTTTACCAGGGCTTCTTGGGTGTCCCCTTTCTGAAGATAAAGCATTGCTGTCCTACCTAAGCTCTTGGCTAATGCTGGGGTCCTGGGAGGTGGTCTTCTGCCTTCTAATTTCTGTGTATCTGAACATAGATGAAAACCCAGACTGGTAACATCTGACTGATTTACTGGGGTCTTTTTTTAAGTGGGTAGAATTGATCCGTGACTTGAATCAAAACTTAAAGTGGCCACATTTGAATAATTGCAGGATCTTGAGGAACCGCTTCTGTACTTGCCAGGGTGTGGTTTAAGGATCCAGTATGAGAGACCAGTTGGCTGCTGGACCTGCAGGATGTCTGGGTGGAGATTCCGTGCCTCCATTCCACTGAGCAAAAGCTGTTTGAGGCTGTTCTCAGTGGCAAGGTGCTCTTTTAGCCCAGCACCCTTTTCCTTCCCATGCTGTGACACCATTCCTCTTTGAGTGCCAGCTGCATTTGAATACCTGCTTGTCAGTGGGGTACCTTTCTACTGCTGGTCATCTTGGTCAAGGGATGAAAAGCTTTGGTTGTTTATCCTGTGTCTGTGTCAGCTACACCCAGCAAGGCAGATTCCTGCCTCAAACTGTGTGTTTTAAGGCACAGGCATAAACATCAGGATGAAAACCTTCAGCAGATACCTGTTCCAGGTAGTGATGTTGGCTGCCAGCTAGTTCTAATGGTCCAATGGTTAGGAATATGATGGGAGATCTAATGGTGCAATGGTTAGGAATATGATGGGATAAAGGTTGGACTTGATGCCCCTGGAGGTCCCTTCCAACCATAATGATTCTATGATTCTATGATTCTAGTTAAACGTGACAAATCAGATGCTTCAGTTACTCCTGACAAATGCTTTAAAATGTCTGACTTCTAATGGGAAGCAGCTGGGTGAAAGGTTTACTTAAGTGTTTTCTGGTTCAGCAGCAGATGAGAAATGCTTTAATACTTTCAAAGTGCTGTGTTAAGTGTGCATGGCATTATGGTAATTGGAGGATCTGGCTTTAGAAGATAAAGGAGGCAGGTTTGGAATGTCACTTGGTAGGCTGCTATCTTAGTATAAGCTGTTATCACTCTAACTCATGGTGTAGGGTATTAACTTGTCAGAGCTGTTGTAGAGGTACTTCAGGAGATGT
This sequence comes from Aegotheles bennettii, assembly GCA_013398125.1. Classification (NCBI taxonomy): domain Eukaryota; kingdom Metazoa; phylum Chordata; class Aves; order Caprimulgiformes; family Aegothelidae; genus Aegotheles; species Aegotheles bennettii. Next base: position 48,113 of record VZRW01009979.1, on the reverse strand, counting down.
TTTCTAAGCACCCTCTGGATTTAGGTGCATCAGTATTAAATCAGCAAGATTTAACCTCCCAAATCTTTCGGTGCTCTTCAAAAGCTTCCCCTTTAATGTTTAACATGCCAGGATAGGACACAGGAATCAGCTTATGGGCACGCAAATGAGTTCCTGCGAGATAAGTCAGGACGTAAAGTAGTAGTAGATCAGCTACTTTGCAGTAACAGGTGGTGCTTATGGTTTTATTGGTCCTACCTGTAGTTTACTCGAAGGGGGGTGTTTATTGTGAGGTGTCTGGCAGGTACAGGGCAGTTACCATTATCACTGCTTGTTAAGTGTGTTTCCAAGTCAGCTCTGTAGCAACACGTGCTTGTTCCCAGATCCAGCCATGATCCTCTGCCTTTGGCAGAGCATATTTCCTCTCTGCAGCTTTGCTGGTGAATCATGGGGGACGTCACTGCTGCCAATGAAATGTCTTCATCTTTCCCCTTTTCTCTTCTCCTTGTGCTTCAGGAGTTCCGGACGTGGCTCAGGGAAGAGTGGGGGCGGACTCTGGAAGACATCTTCCATGAACACATGCAAGAGCTCATCTTGATGAAGTTCATCTACACCAGTCAATATGAGTAAGGGCACCAGCTCTTTGTGTATTGAGGCTGCTGCTACTTCAAGAGCACATCAGATCATTTGTTCCAAAGGTGGGGTGCTTGCAATGGGCTCTAACAGCCAGAGGAATGTCCTCTCTTCGGGCTCTGTGCAGAGATATGGTGAAGCACAGTGCTTTCCAGTTGAGATGGGATGAGGAAAATGGCCTCAAGTTCCATCAGGGGAAGTTTAGGTTGGATATTAGGAAGAAGTTCTTTACTGAGAGGGTGATTGGGCACTGGAATGGGCTGCCCAGGGAGGTGGTGGAGTCACCGTCCCTGGGGGTGTTCAAGAAACGGGTTGATGAGGCACTTGAGGCCATGGTCTGATGGTCTAAAGGTCAGGAATATGATGGGATAAAGGTTGGACTTGATGACCCTGGAGGTCCCTTCCAACCATTATGATTCTATGACAGCAGTCTTAATTGGGTTCCATATTTTTACAATAACTGTTGCACAGTAAGGTGATCTCGAGTCTTTTGTCTGTGTTTAATTTGAAGATAAATACCCATGATCCCAAGGAGCTGTCTGCTTATTTTCCATATTAGTAGTGTAGTCCCTGAGAACTTGGTGATTTGTTTAAACCATCACTCCAGATTTCTCACAGCAGCCACCTCGCTGCAGCATGTGTTTAAATATGCTTCACTCTTAAGTTCTCTGGAGATAGGGTGCTCACTGTGACCTTGCTGCAGGAGCCTCCTGATGTGCTAAGGAGAACTGGTGGAGAGGAGTGAAGGGAGGGAGTGAACATGTTCCTCATGTCAAGCAATTCTTTTAACCTCTCCAACCTTTTGTTTTTTGCACAGCAACTGCTTGACGTACCGACGCATCTACCTCCCTCCTAGCAGCCCTGAGGACCTTATAAAGCCAGGTCTCTTCAAGGGGACGTATGGGAGCCACGGGCTGGAGATTGTCATGTTGAGTTTTCATGGAAAGAAAGCGAAAGGAACTAAAATCACCGTGAGTGCGTTGTCCTTTCTCTCAGAAGCTTGTTAAAGTACTCTCAATGCTATGGATTCATAGGAGGTCTCTATCTGGGAGTGAGTCAGTTGTTGCCACCCCAAACCCTGTACCTCGTGGGGATTGGTGGCATTGAGTGAATCTTAGCATGTGTGGAGTATCTAGAACCTGCTCTGCAAAGCTTCCCATGACGCCATGTGGCTCCCTCTTCCTTCCAGCTGTTTGCTGTGAACAGCAGGAAGCAGGTCACTGGAGATCACTCGTGTATCTGAGGAGCAGGGACCAAATGTTGGCAGCTCTTCATTGAAGCCAGGCTGGTGAGGTCCTTCCTTCCTGCAGGGAGAGATCTGACAAAATTCAGTTTCAGCTTTGACTTTCCTCCATCCTTGCAAGTACAACCTGGCTTGTAGCTTTTGATTTAAAGTTCTGTTTCTGGGAGGGGGAAAGCAGAGGGGACAAAGCTCAGGGAACAATGAACAAGGTCTGAGGGTTCTTTTTGTTGCAAACTTTGGTGATTGTAGAAAAGGCTGAACTATGTAGAAGAAGTCAGATGATGGACACGAGGAGGATACGGGTCTGAACTTGGTAGCACCTTGCCTCTGCAGCCATGCTGTTGCTTCCTGTCTCTAGGGAGATCCCAACATCCCAGCTGGACAGCAGACTGTGGAGATTGACCTGGCACATCCTCTGCAGCTTCCCGACGTTGAGAACCTTCGGGATTTCAGTGAGCTCTCTCGCATTGTCCTGGAGGTCCAGGAGCAGGTGCGTCGGGAGGAGCAGGAGGAGGAACAGCGGCAGGAGGAGGAGGACCACTCCCAGCAGGCTGCCTCCCAGCCTGCCGCCGTGCCCCTGGGAGAAGAAGGTGCTGAGGGGGAAGAGACTGCAGCTGGGGCACAGGGGATGACCCAGGACAAGGCATCAGCTTCCCAGCCCTTCGTGCTGCCCATGGGAGTCATCTCGAGGAATGAAGACTACCCCCGGACCTGCCGCATTTGGTAACGGCATCTTCTGAGTTTGCTCACCCTTTGCCTGCACGTGGATCTCCCAGCCCCTCATGCTCAGATACTCTGCTGCTGCCCTGTCTCACACACTCCTCTTTCTCCCTCTCTTTCTCACCACACTGCCATCTGCCATCCTGCTTCCTTGCTAGATTTTTACCTTCTGGAGCTGCCCACCTCTCCTCTGTCTCTCCCACCTCTCCCTGGCCTCTGGTGCCTTGGGGCCAGCTCCGGAACGTGCTGTGCACCCTAAGCAGTAGGTGCAGGAATGCAGAGAGCCTTGTTGAATGGGACCTGGAGTCAATGAAGCAGCACACTAAGCAGAGTGTGGAAAAACGGCCCAAAAGCTGAGGCTTAGGCAGGTGACCTTCAGCCAAACATCTGTGCTTGTGGAAAAACCTACCAATAGCTGCTTAATCCCAGAAGGCTCCTGCTGTCACAACTTGAGTTGTGTTGGAGTAAAACCCTGCTCCACCTGCTGCTTGCTTGGAGGTTAGGCTGACCTTTACTCCTCCCCTGCTCCAGTTAGATTTTTCTTTTTTTAGATTTTTCTTACACTTCCTTCCCCTGGGCTTTGTCCCAGGTTTTGCCCCTGGTCACTCTTGACGTGCTTTTCCTTTTCTGTGAGGATTGTCTGGGCCTGGCTTGATCCTTGAGCTGCAGAAGTAAATCTCAGCTGGATTACTGGGCTGAACCACAGAAAAATTCAGCTTTGGTGTGCAGGTGCTCATTAGAGCTGCCAAAAGCAGCAACCTCCAAATAGCAACGGAGAGTTTCTGTTCTTAAAATGGTATCAAGTGTTTTGTGCTGTGTGCTGGGAGCTGGCTGGGTGTGAAGTTCTCTGTTCTGTAGCTCCTGGCAGTGTGTTTGGCAATGCCTCGAGCATAGTTTTGTGCTTGTTTCTATTTGTTTAATTTTATTTTAAATCAAATGTTGGCTGATTATGGCTGTTCTCACCTCCTTTTTTTTCCCCTATTCTTCTCTTCTTGCAGTTTTTATGGGACGGGGCTCATTGCTGGCCATGGCTTCACCAGCCCCGAGCGAACCCCGGGTGTTTTTGTCCTCTTTGACGACGATCGCTTTGGATTCATCTGGCTGGAGCTGAAGTCCTTCAGCCTCTACAGCAGGATCAAGGTCTCCTTCCAGAATGCCCAAGCGCCTTCCCGTGAGGCTTTTGATGAAATGCTGAAGAACATTCAGTCACTGGCTACTTGACGGGTGGTTTGTGGTGGACAGGGCTAGGGGTTGCAAAGGCTGCTGCACGCCCCAGCCAGGGCTGGGATGGGGACTCCTGGCTCTCGGTACCTCTGATTAAAAGCATGCACTTTTATTAAAGCCTTTTTACCCCAAACGTACACATCCCAGTTAAACTATCCATGACTGCCCTTGCCTCCCTGCCACCCCACACTGCGCCCTGGCAGCCCTTGTAACCCAGCCTGTGGCATCACTTTGTGTAGCTGAAGGGATCCTGCAGAGGAGGAGGAGTCAGACCTTCCCTAATGCAAAAAGAATGTATTGGGACAAAAATAACTGAAGGTCAGAGCTGGATCAGAAGAACATCTAATTGATGGGATGGACACAAGCCCACTGCTCTGACCGTTAGCAGTCTCCTTGGAAAGAGCCCTTCATGGAAGGAACTGGTGTAAGCCCTTGCTGTGCTCTAGGCTGATGTGTCCTCCTGGGAGACTTGTTCTACTCCCCTGGGAACCTGCATGGTCCACCACTGCCAACTGGCTGGCTGCTTAGTGAGAAATTGCATCAGCAGTGACAAAGCATGTCCTCCTCTCCAGAAACCTTTCTCGGGGTGCAGCAACATCAGGAGATGGTGTAACACCTGCATCCTTGGCTTAGGAATTGGAGTGGGTGGTTTCCTTTTGGGAAATGCCCTCAGCTTGGCAGCAAGGGGAGGATTCCCACTGTCAATGGCCATGTGTGTAGCGTTGCCTTGGCTCCTGAAGCTTGGTGGATGTGCTGTCCCTGGGGCTCCAGGTCTGGATGTCTCCCTGAGTGTAGAGGAGATGATTCTTCTGCCTTACAGGAGCTGGGGATGGAACTGGAAATGAGTGTAAACCACAGAAGCTGGTGCATTCAGAACTGGTTTTGTGCCTGAAAGGTTCACCTCAGATCTTTTAGACTGGGCCTGAAAATGTAAAGGAAGGAGAAAAAACAAAAGTAACTGTGAAAGAAGCCCACGTGTGGCCTGGTGGCTCTTGTCTGATGAGCAGTAGAAGCTGCCATGTGTTGCTGGTACTGGTGTGACCCCAGTTCTGTGTTATTCTTGGATCAGGTTGCCCTGTGCAGTCCGAAGGAGCAGGGAGGGATTCTCTGAATATTGCTGGGGCTTCTGATGCCTTTTATGGTTCGTGCTGACAGGTGAGAGCTGCTGCTCCGCTCAGGACCCTTCTGTTCCCTTTCTAGTCTCACTTGTTTCATCCCAGAGAATTGCTGCTTCCACAGAAAGCTCCTGGGCTTCATTTCTTCCTGTGATACCTGTGTTGTGGCAGATCTGAGCTCCTCTGGGAAGTGTGGGCTGCAGGCAAGGGAGCAGATTCCCCGTGGACTGTCCTGTGCAGGAAAACCCAGTGCTGATCCACATCTGTGAGTTGTGCTGGTGGTGTCACTAGCCCTGTGCAGGAAGGGACGAGAGGGACCCCTGTGTGGAGAGGAAGGAGCTGTTTGTAAGGGAGCTCTTGGCTACAGGCAAAATACATCCTTTGTTGCAGTTGCTCTCTGGCTGTGGTGATGACCTCCAGGTTTCTTCTCCCCCCACTACCAGCTGGGTCAGTGTCAAGCGAAGCTCTGCCTTTATTTATGTCTTCTGTAGGTCTTGGTTTGTAAGTGTGCACGTCCATGTGTTGTGTTGGGAGGATTCAGGTCCTTTCTGTAGAGAAGGTTTCAATGGCTGCGAGCAGCTTTTATTCTCACTCTCACAAGGGCTTTTTGCCATTCCTGGCTCTGGAGTGTTCCCTCAAGCTGTGTGAGAACCAAGTCTCCAGCAGAGACCGTGAGTAGAAGGTCACATCACTCACAGGATTAATCCCCATCTCTTTGGATGTGGTTTTACAAATCTCTGGGAATTTGAAGGTGATCTGGGGCGCTTTTTGTCTTTGTTGCCTACTGCTTTGTCAGGAGTAGAAAAGCTGCCTCGGTGTTAGAGGTGAGGAGCTGGAGTGCTGTTACCAGTGCAGTGAATAAGCTCTAAAAAGTAGGTTGTTTCCGAGCAGCCTGTTAGAGGTGATCCTGCAGTTGACTTGGATCTCACCCCGTCATGCAGGGCTGGGAGTGGGGAAGGGTGGCAGCTCCCTGTGTGGGCAGAGAGGTGAGCTGAAGCTAAAATTGGCATCTCAGCTGCTGAGCTGTGTGCAGGAGGAGGGCAATGCCCTGAATCCCACAGCCAGAGATTTCCAGCTTGATGATGCAGATTTCTGGGATACCTAAAGATACGAGGAGTGTGTTCAGCATCTGGGTGACCGGTTTATCTTGGAGCTTGCCCTTAGGCTGGTGCATCCAGTGTGTTGGCTGCTTTGTGTTCTTCCTAACAGTCTAAAGGGATGAGTGGGGTCTCCTTGGGCAGCTGGTTCAGTGGGTTGTCCTTAAAACCAGTTCTGATTGTGGATTCCTCCTTCCTTCCGTGTCACTATTCACCTGAAAACATAAAAATCCTGAAGTTTTACATAACTGACTGAATGGTTTTTGTTTTTAAAGCAAGATTGAAAATTCAGACTGTATTGAATGCACTACAAACACTTGGCCTGAGACCTGAGTCGTTGGTTCTGCAGTCAGTCTCCTCCCTGTCACCTGCTCTGCAGGGTTGGCTGGGTGTGTAAAGGTCATATAAGGTATGTTCCACTGCTTTCATAAAATGTTTGTAGTAGTTGTTACCTGCAGCTTAAATTCCCCCTGGTGTTGGGACTCCCCTGGGGAGTGCAGACCCATGGCCAAAGGGGTTTGCTGGGTGCTGAACACAGCTCTGCTTTGTCACTTGGGCGAGGACCTGCTGGTTGGCTCTTGGCACAGGTTGTGCATCTGCCCTTCTCCAGGCTGGGCTGGTTCTTCTGCTTGTAGCTTGTCCCTCCTGAATCTTTGGTAGTGTTAAGGGTCTCCTGAGGGCAGGACCTGCTTGGCTGGCTGGAGACAAAGGCTTTGCAGAGGCTGCACGCCCTGCAGGGGCTTTTCACAGCTTGGCTTTGCCCCTGTGGTAGCATCTACAAGAAAGCTGGAGAGGGACTTTTTACAAGGGCACGTAGTGATAGAAAAATTAGATATTAGGAAGGAATTCTTTGCTGTGAGGGTGGTGAGAGCCTGGCCCAGGGTGCCCAGAAAAGCTGTGGCTGCTCCTCCCTGGCAGTGTTGAAGGCCAGGTTGGCTGGGCCTTGGAGCAACCTGGTGTGGTGGGAGGTGTCCCTGCCCCTGGCAGGATGTGGGACCTAGGTGATCTTTAAGGTCCTTTTCAATCCAAACCATTCTATCATCTTTTTTATTTGTAGCATACCTGACTGGCCTCAAAATGTCAGAATGTGCTAGTCCTGCTTGCAGGCAGAACTGCTGATCCACCATGGCTTGATTCTGTCTACAGCAAAGGCAATGGAAATAACAAATCTTGTATTAATGCTCCTCCTCTGCCTGCTCTCCTCACGTTCTGCTCCTCAAGAGTCTGGCAGGCTTTTCTGGCATTTCAGAAGAAAATTCCCTCTGATTTGGCTCAGGGTGAGGAAAGCTGCTGAGATGGTAAATTTGGAGAGGCTGACACAGATGCTCTGGGTGCTCCTGTGCTGGTTCCTCTGTGCGTGGCTGTGTCAGTGCTCTCAGAGCAGAGCACAATAACACGGCCAGGAGTTACCACTTGCAGCTCTGGAAGTTTGGAAGAGGGGAAGGAACAGGAGTGCAGGCAGATTTAGTGATGGGTGTTTTGGATCTGAGCATGGCCGAGGAGGATGTGACCGCAGCCCCAATCCTGCCTCCTCTTGTGGTACCCATGGGAAGCGATGCTGACTGCAGTCAGTATCTCCCTGTACCCTGCTTCTTCCCTGAACCCTCCTTGTCCAGCTTGTTGGGATATTTCTGCAAGCTCTTGACAGGGACAACGTGTGGTGGCGCCTTGCAGATGGTGATAAATGTCTGGTGCTGACGTGTCCTCGTGCTGTTGGCTCTGCAGAGAATCTCGGGGACGGTTGGCTTCATTTCTTGAGCCCAGATGGGTGGAAAGTGCTGGGGAAGATGGGAAAACAACTTGTCAGGGGTAGGAATACTCTCTGGACAGGAATAAACACGGTGCTTGCGATTGGATTGTAGAGCAGCAGTGCCCCAATAGCCACAGCAAGACCTTGGGCTTAATTTTAGCTCGGGAGCAGTCAGCAAGTGACTGGCACTCGGGCTGCCTTGTGCTCCCACATCACGCTCTCTGTGTTATCAAAGCACATGGGTTTGGCCAGCTGGAAGACTGAAGCATCGAAGATCCTTGTCCAGCTGGTTTGTTTGTTTGCCTTGGGCCTGATTTCGTAGCTATAAATGGGCTGTGATCAAGCGTTGTGGTTGTAGGAGACTCACTGCAGTCCACGTGGACTCGCCAGGCTGCTTTTTTTTTAATCGAGGAGGAAGAAAAGGGACAGAATTAGTTGTAATTTGGCTGTCAGCTTTTCCTCTGGAGCATGGCGTGGGATTACCATGGCTTCTCTGGAATGGGACAGCAGAGTTTGATGGCAATTGTGTAGGAAACTTGCACTGGGGAGGAAGCAAATCCACGTGCAGGCTGGCTTGGAGGTGTCAGCTACCAGGAAAATCCCAAAACGCAGCTGGCTCGAGGTTTCCTTTGGAACAAGGATGACTTTTTATTGCTTTTTATTCCTTTAAAACTAGTGGAATTTGGTGGGAGTGTCGGGTGTCGTGTGGAAACGGGCTGTGTAATCTCAACTTGCTAGTTTAGGAAATGATAATATATTAACTCTGTCTTGTAGCTGGTTGATCACGTGGCAAATCATCTTCTGTTGAGTTTGGCTGCCAAGGGATTGCAGGCTGGCCAGATGGACAGCATAGCTCACCAGTTGGACAGTGAATTATTTGAGATGTGTGAGCAGTGGAAGATAAGTTACCAAACTGTGAGTGCCACTGACATGTTTTTGTGTGTGTGTGTGTGCGTGCTAAATTAAAATGTACGATTCTGGGTTTTGTTTGGATTGAAATGTTCAGTTTTTGAGGGAAAGAGCACTAGAATTGACTGTGTTCATTAGGTTAATTGAAGCAATCTGCACTTTTTTCATTGGTTATTACTCCTCCTCCCCCCAAGCAGGTGTACCCTGTTTCTGTTGTGTATTTTGCACTCACCACTTTAATGTGACACCAATGCATTGATCTGGGCATCTCCTGTAGGCTCCCAGTGGAAAGCAGGCTCCATGAAGTACTGAAAATGAAGGTGAGACACCAGATCCCTGCCTCGTACAGAGGGGAGTAAGGGGGGAAAAGGTGAGCTTTTCTTTCTGAAAAGCCATTTGACATCCAACACCTTGGTTTCATGCCACAAACGTGTGTAGAACATGATAATTGTGGTTTAAACAACTCGCTTGCTCTCCTGTCTGCAGGATGGGGTTTTCCCTGTCCTTTGGTTTGGGGGTTGGAGAGGAAGGGGCTGTAGAGAAGCCAGATGTGACTTTGCAATCAGCTGAGCAAAATGTGTCTTGTTACTTTTACACCTGATCATTGTTACCCAAGGAATTTCCAATTTCAAATAATAAAAAGGAAAGTTTTGTGAACTCCTGTTTGCTGATTTATTTCTTTTGTTCCAAAGGAAAGCAGAAGGTGAGTCCCACCCTCTGGATGTGCAGCAGCCTGACCTCCACTATGTTATATGAATTAATTTCCGCTTGTTTTAGTGAGCAGTTAAACCGATTTCCTGAAGTTCCAAGGCCAACACCCCCACACCTCACGCTGTGAAATCCCAACTCTTCCCTTGCCCCTGTTTTCCTTCCCTTCTGCAGCAGATGATGGGGCTGGCAGAAGTCATGACCTGAGCCCTGGTGAAGCCCTCCCAGCCACAGCTTTCTCTTTCCCAAAGGAAGCAGGTGATAATCCTGATTTATTTTATATAGTATTATTTATTTTTTTTTTGTTTTATTCTTCCTTCCACTTGGTGTGAAAGAGATCAGCTGGCACAAAACTAACATGAGGGATGCGGGGGAGGCAGCATGATGGTGTAAGCCCCCGTCTTTATGGCATCAAGCTCAGTCATCTGCATTTCTTAAGACTCTTTTCATGTTCCTTCCCACCCCCCCATTCAAATTCACACCCACATTGGAGCTGAACTCTCACTGCTTTTCCAAAAGAGTGATTTATGTTGAAACAGAGAATTTGTGGCCTTAGTGGGGGGAATAGGAAAACATCTGATGAGCATGCAGTAGATGCTGCGTGTCTGGCCTTTGAGGAGCACAAACTTCCCCATTTAGGTGCCTCCAAAGGCTTGGAAACTCCAAAGGCTCCTTTGAGGAGCACAGACTTCCCCATTTAGGTGCCTCCAAAGGCTTGGAAACTGGGAAACACCAGGAGCACAGCATTTCTGAGTACCAGCCACACACACCTCCCAGATGCTAGTGTGCAACCCTCCCTCTGCTCCCAAATGAACCCAAGAGATGGGAAGGTTTGGTGCTGGGCAGCTGAACACCTCATGGGGAGGAGCAGGGCTGAGCCTCGCTCACCTCCTCTGCCACAGCCCCTGGCCAAGGGGTGGGGAGGTGTTTGTGGTCGGGCAGAGATGTTCCTCACCAGGTGGGTGGTGGTGTGGTGGGTGGTGGTGTGGGGATGGATGAGCTGCTTTTTCCATCTGCAAGGGGTGAAGTTCTGAGTGTCACAGCTGGTTATGGGCTGTTAGCTGTGGAACACACTGAGGGCTGTCCCCATGGTTGTCACCTTAGAAGCTGAGGCCACGCAAGGGTGAATTTATCCCTCTCTGGGAAGATGGTTGCTGTCAAGAGGCATGTCCCACACTGGCTTGGGGACCATGTTTGCAGCTGGGTTTTAGTCTCGGGGCTGCCTCTGCTCCACCAAAGAGGCCACTACTGGCATTTGTGATGCTGCTGCTTCTTCCTACTTGGCTCCTTCCTGGAAACCACGAGGCTTTGGTGCCTCAACGTGGAGCCGGGGGTCTGCTGGTTCCAGCTGGGAAGGAAGGTGGGTCTCCCTTCTTCAATGCTTCAAGGATGTGCCTGGAAATGAATTCCCTGTGTGAGGTCCAACCCCTGGCAGCAGCTGGAGACCTTACCCCGGGGTGAGGATGGGGAGTGGAAGCCCCATCTTGCACTGCCTCAGCCCTGCTCTCCCTGCTCCTTTGGGAATGGGCCGGAACAGAGGCTTTCATTCCATGCTGCTTGGGAGGGTTGGAATTTTTCCCTGTTCTCTGCTTGTCTGAGGCTGGGAGTCCCTGTGCTGAGTCCAGGGGACCAGGAAAAGCGGGAGGAACCTCACCCACCCCTCTCCTGGTGTTCCCCAGTTTCCAAGCCTTTGGAAGCACCTAACTGGGACAGTCTGGTCCTGCACCCCAGTGCACAGGCTGGGAGGTGGATGAGCAATTCAGCGTGTGCTTTGCTCACCCCACTTCCCACCAGGGCTCTGTTGTTTCCTCCCCTCCCCAGCGCAGGTTAATTAGTGGCAAAGCCCTACGTGGTTAATTACAGACTCTGCCTCCTCGGAGCCTTCGCCCTTCGCCTGGGGGTGATTAAGGTGAGTGCCAGACTTGCACTGCTCTCTGCCCGTGGCACTGGGGGTTGATGTCACAGCATCCCTTTGGCTGTCACTCGGGACCGGGGTCCCCCCGCGGGGCTGTGGCGCAGCGCGACCGCCAGGGGGCGCCCGGAGACCGGACACGCGTGGGACCANCCCCCCCATGGGCACGGGCACTGGTGGGACTGGTGACCCCATGGACACGGACACACGTGGGACCAGTCCCCCTGCGGACACAGACACCTGTGAGACCAGTGCCCCTGTCCACATGGGCACTGGTGGGACCAGTACCCCCATGGTCACGGGGACTGGTGGGACTGGTGCCCCCACGGTCATGGGCACTGGTGGGAGTGGCACCCCAACAGACACTCGTGGGATCAACACCCAAAGACTCTCAGCACCTACAGGACTTGAGACTCCTGGGGCATCCCCCAGGTGGGGACCCTTAGGGGCACCCATCAGCCCTGGGTCCCTTGGAGGGAGGAGTCCAGGGTGCTGCCACCCCAGGGTGCTTCACCCCCTCCCCACCATGCGTGGGGGGCAAGCAGGGGGGACTTGGGTACCCTAGCACGTGGGTTTGCTGGCAGCCACACCTGAAGGGTGCCTGGCCCAGGGAAACGTGGGGACAGTGCTTTGTCCCATCAAAAATGGGTGGGAAGGGCTGAGCCAGGTGACCTCCCCGGGAACACAGTGAAACAGAGCACTGATGCAATGGGGTTCTGTGGCCACCAGCTCCCTCTGAATTATTCAATAAGCAGCTCGTTAGCAACCTGATGCACTTCCTCCTGCTTCCTGCTCTGTCTCCCACTGCTCTGTCCTGCTGTGTCCGTCTGTCCAGGCTGTTGGCAGCCCCAGCATCCTTCTGGCACAGGAGGGATACAGTTGTTCCTGCGGTGCTGGGGGCACACTGGGAGAAGGACGTGCTGGAGCATCTCTCCTGGTCCCATGTGAATCAGTTCCCATCAGCTCTCTGTCACACTGGTACCCAGGGACAATCCAAACCCCCCTCCAGCTGCTGTGGATGCGTTGCTGGCCCCTGAGCCAAGGAGGTTTGTATGTAAATCCACTCCCCTCTCTCCCTCCCCCCATCCCTCGTGTCTCACCTCCCTTTGCAGTGTTTTTCCTGGTGACTTGGCTTCTCCTTAGGGCTTTTTCTCACCTTCTCATCCCTCACCCCACCTCCAGGAACCCAAATTAGCTGCAGACTGTGGCAGGTCGTGCAGCTCACCCTGGCCCGTTGCAGCCACCTCTCTTCCCCTGGAGCCTCATTTGACCCTGTGTCCCTCAATCCTTGTTCCCATAATACCTGAGACACGGAGCAAAGTGTCCTCTTGGCAGTGACCTTGTTACCTGCTCCAGTGCCTCCATCCCACCCTTGCTCCCAGCACATTAGGAGGTGATTTGCAGCCAGGTGCCCGATGTCCCATGGTCCTGGCTGGAGGAGACAAGCTCCATTATCCTCGCTGTATCAGTGATGCTGAGGCCCCTGCATGCTGCTGCTAATTAAAAACAAACGAGGAGGGGATGGCTGGCAAGCGATGCTCTGGATGGCTGCAACTGCTCTGCTCCATTTAGGAGTGCTTGAATAAATAAGGTGGAAATTTAATTTCCTGCCACTCTCTGATATTGTTTGTGCTCCTTCCTGAGCATCTCGCTGTAAAGGGGAAACCTGGATAATGTGTTTGTTTCATCCATGACCACATCTTGCCCGGTGCTGGTTCGTTAAGGAGAAGGTGCCAAATTGGCCCCTTAGCCCAGGAGAGCAGCTGGAGGCAGCCACCAGCAGGGACGAGGCTTCTCCTCTCCAAAACAAGCAGCTACAGCAGCGATGGGGAAAAACACAGCTCGGAGCTGGGTGGCAGAGGCTGTACCCCAGCCCTGGCCACGCTGTAGGTACAACTCCCATCTCCCTCTTTGTTTCCTCTAATTGCACAGCGAGGCCTCCTGGGCACAGGCTGTTTCTTACCCCACGCCGGTACAAAGCGCCGTGGAACGGGGCTGGGACGTGCTGACCCGGGAACAGGGAATACGACCTTGGAAGAGGGATTTAACCGGTTTGGGCTTTGCTGGGGAGCGATGCTCGGCTGCTCAGCGAGCCCTGGACTGTGATGGGAACTCTCCTCTCCAGTACTTTGCTCCAGGAGGGTGGTGTAAGTGCTGCTCCCAGGGGAGCACAGCCCATGTGGGTCACCCCCAGCCGGGGGCATCCCCGACCCCCCCCTCCAGAGTGGATGGAGGCAGTGGGGCAGCACTGCAAACAGCAGGAGCGTGGTCCCCGCTGGGCTCTCACCAGATTTAATGCTTTTATTTTTAAGCCTCTTGGGCAGGATATCATTTTCTCCCGCTGGGCACGGGTGCGAGACCTCTGCAATCCCCTCGCTCGCAGCTGGGTTGTTTCGCACAGGAGAGGGCTCAGGGCAGCAAGGTGGAATTACAGCATTACAGACAAAGCCTTAATATAATCTTCCCCGCATGAATGGTGTTGCAGAGGGAGGACAGGGAGAATGTTCTGCGGGGCGGGCTCCAAATGAGGCGAGCTGTGGTTCAGGATGTACGCTGGATCGCTTCATCACCGCTCCTAATGGCTTAACCAACACAATCCAGATTCATAAATCAAACCCGGGGCAGGAGCGACCTCCGTTCGGCTCCGCTGCTGAGCCGTGGTGCATCCAGCAACAAGGGCAGGTTATATATTGCAGGCAGCAGTGCTGGATATATCTCCTGCAGCTGCCACGACTTGGCCTTGGTATTTACTGAGTCCAAGGAGAGATGATACAATCAAATCTGTCTGCCGGCGTCTCAAGGATTAGCTGAGTCAACCAGGAAAGAGCTGAGCTAATTCATCATGCTATTTTCAGTACTGAAATGCACCCTGGATGTAATTTCACCCTCAATTACAGATCCCACAGTTCTCCTGAACGTAATTATCGGAGATGTTCTTTGCAGTGTGCTCAGTGTTTGGATCCGGGCGTTGCGGTGGTGGCAGCTCTGCCACCAAGGCTGGCTGATGGGTTCTGGGAAGTGGAACTGGTGGGGAGATAAAAGGGATGTGTCTGTTCTCCCTGGCCGGGGGAAACACGGTGCAGGAGGAAGAGCATCGCAGATGTGTTGGCAGAAGGAACTGGCTGTCTCTCGCCTGCCGTGCAGGGCTGTCAGCAGCACAGGGTCAGATCAGCTGTGGCTTTTTCTGTCCCTCCGAGGATGGAAAATCCACTGTTTTCCACCCCAAACCCCCTCAAAGCGTGGTTGAAACATCCAGCACAAAGTCTGGCTCTGCCCTTTCCCAGTTGTCCTTCAGGTATCTCCCCCTGGCCATATCCCAGGACACCAGGGCCAGCACCAAACCCTCTGATCACCCTGGCTGGACCCTCCCCAGTATCAAAGTATCCCCATACTGGTGCCCACTCTCTGGGACAGCCTCCCCAGCAACACCAGGCTCTCAGCATCACCCTGGCTGATGGCCTTTGGCACCTGCAGTCAGATGCATTTCAGCCACCCTGATTTCACCCCCTCTGCCCATTTGGGCTGTCAGTGGGGCTGATGTGTGGGGTCTCTGCTGGGAGATCTGCCAGGAAATAAACCATTTCAAGGGGGAAAAAAAATACATAAAAAAAATAAAACCGAGCTGAACTGCAAGGAATTTGCAGCTTTACCAAAACCCATCTCCCCTTGCCCCAAAATTGAGCAGTTTTGCTGGTGAGTTTGGCCGCAGCTGGAGGATGGGGGTTTCATGGGGGTCCCTCGGGGCTGGCTGGGTTCCCAGCCCGGTGCTGGTGAAGGCAACGGCTCCGTGTGACCGAGGGGCCAAAAATAGCAACTTTACCTCCGGCGGAGAGGAATAATGCTTTTCCTGCAGCCGTACAATAGCCTTGGGGCTGCTAACGTGGTGATAAGCTGTTGTTTGCCTGCGCTCTGGAGCAAGCGTGTTTTATCTCTTCCTTGTTCCAGCCCTGGAGAAAAAAACGCAGCGATTTTGCCTCCGTGGGACAGCCAGGTCTGTATTTTATTATTTCTCTATCCCTGCAGCACCTGGAGACCTGGCTGGAATTAATGTAGCAAGACACAGTTGATGGCCTGGCCACGGTCTTGGGTTAAAAACCAGAAGCAGAAGGTACAGGGGAGGTCTGTAGCTTTTTTGGGGAGGGATGAGCTGAGCGGATCTGATGCCTTCATTAGTGGTGTTTTGTGGGTCTGGGGAGTTTTGGGTGCTGATGCCCAGCCCAGCTGCTCCCCCAGAGCCGTGCTGAGGGGTGAACGCAGCCGTTTCGTGGTGCCCCAAGGAGGAAACGTTTGCAGCCGCCTGCGCAAACAAGAGGCCCCGAGGAGGAGGAGGAAACACCTCGAGCAGGGCTGGGGAAAATCCCGACCTCCCTGTGCAAAGCCCGGGGCTCCAGGAGAGGGTTAAACCCCAGAGGAAACTGGGATTCCCCCGTCCTGCCCCAAAACTCATCTTTCAGGTGAGGTGATACCACTGTCTCAGGCAGTTCCAGCAGTGCAGGGTTTGGTGAGCAGGAGAAAAACCTTACTGACCCCTCTATAGGAGATTTAAGTTAAATGTTGAGCTAATTAGCGGTTTTATTACCAAGCAGCTCCGGGTGATAACGCCTGCGATGCTTTAGTGGCTGATTGCCTCTTGCAGCACCGACACCGCGGAGGTTTAGGTGATTTTTTTTCCCCTTTATTCAAGTTCCCTGCACATCCCCTCCTTTGCCTCCCATCTGCCCTGAAGCACGGCCGATCGAACCAGAGACTTCTCCCAGCTCCAGCCCCTCTCCGAGCAGGAGCATGATATTAAACTTGAAACAAATTACATTGTGCATTCGAGTGAGGATGCTCGAACGCATTTTCTTTTCCTAATGATGGAGGCAATGGGAATTGCAGCACCATTAATTTCTCCTTTTGCCTCCTGTGAGTTCTCAGCGGCTCTCCCCCTCGCCCAGTAACTGTCACATCCAACGGGTCGGATGCTCTGCTGCGACCTCAGAACCTTTTGTACCAGCGCGGTGCTGAAAAATAACCGGATGAGCCCGGGAAATGCGGCAGGGAAAAGCCAGGAGCCGCAGGAGGTGGGGGGGGATGCGGGGTTGGCAGCG
The DNA here is from genome assembly GCA_013398125.1 of Aegotheles bennettii. NCBI lineage: Eukaryota > Metazoa > Chordata > Aves > Caprimulgiformes > Aegothelidae > Aegotheles > Aegotheles bennettii. Next base: position 31,733 of record VZRW01009979.1, on the reverse strand, counting down.
AGCTCTGGAGGATCCAGCCTGGCCCTGGCATCCGTTTCCTTCTGTTTTGTGCCTTTTGAACCTTTCGCGGTTTCTCGCTGCTGGTGGAGGGGGGGAGACGGGGAAGCTGCCGGGCTTTAAAGCATTTCCAGCCTGGAGAAAGATCAGCCGTGCTGACGGCTCTGGGGGTGGGAAACAGCCGCTCAGAGGACAATAAAGGTTATTAAATGTCAGGGAGAAATAAAGCTGCTTTTTTAGCTTTTCTCTTCCCCCCCGGCCCTGGCTGAACCGGTTTGCAGGCGCTTGGTGCCGCAGTCGGAGCAGTGGGAGATGGGGACCGGGTGCCTCGGGGCACCCCATCTACTCTGGATTTGGGATGAGGGGGTGACTCGTCCAGCACTTGAGGGGCATGGCCATGGGTCAGGGACCTGCACCTTCGGGGCAGGATGAAATCTGCTGCGGGATGCGTCCCGGTGCCTCCGCTGCTGGTGTTGCTCTGACCCTTTGCCAAGCGCCGCGGTGTTGGTGCGGGAGGCGGTGACCGTGGCTTCTGTGGCCTCTGCCACACCTCTCCTCCCCGTCCCCTGCCCTCGTGGCTCCGGTGCTGTGAGCAGCAACAGGTCTTTCCAGTCCTTCCCCATCGCTGCCCGGGGCTGCGTTTCAGCCCCTTCGGGAGCTCCCAGTGGCTCTCGGGACGCATCAGCAGCACCCAGGGAGAGGGAAAAGCCCCATGCCCATCGCCAGCTTGCCTTGGTTAGCTTTTATTTTGGTAGTTGTAGCTTTAATGAATCATTATGCACCAGTAAATGCCTGCAAAACTGTCCCTGTAACGCCGGGCTGTGTCCAACCCGGGACTGAGCAGGGTCCACAAGGCATCGGCTTCTGCTGGACACTTCTCTGCTGCTGGAAGGAGCCACCCCGGAGAGCCAGAGCCCACAGCTTGAAGGTAAAAAGCAAATTGAGGGTCCCCGGGACACAGCTGATCCTGCCTGGCAAAGTCTGCTGGGAGAGAACACTGGGTGCTGGCCTGCACCCCACATGGCAAGAGGGAGGTGTGGAACGGCAGAAATTGGCAAATTTGATGTAGTTTTTTTGGACTGTAGGGAGGATGAGCCCTGGGATCAGTGGCCAATGATCCAAGTGCAGCTCCCATGAGATCCCAAATCAGGACATCTTCCCTGCTCACCCAGGAGCCTCATCCATGGCACCACTGTCACACCCCACCCCCCCCTCCCCCCGTATTTTTACCTCTGCCACGCCGCTGCCTGGCTCTCCCCGTTTAGCAGATGGCTGGAGTGACAATTACTGCCTCAAAAGACTGTATTTATAAATTCCTTGTTGGGCTGTTATCCAGCATGTGATAGAGCTTTACACAAACAGAGAGCCGAGAGCCACTGCTGGCTGTTGTAACTGGAAAGGAAATCATAGCCCACAAAGTGCTTCGGGAGAGCTGACGGGTTTTGCCAGGGAAGCGGCTTGGGTGAGTGCGTGGAAAATGGGTTTGGTTTGTGTGGATTTGGTGAAAGTTTAGAAATAGTCACCTGGGGGTGACTGCCACCAGCTGGCATCCCATCCCATATCCCCTTCCCCTCTCATCCCATCCCCTTTCCCCTTCCTCTTCCCCTCTCATCCTTTTCCCCTTCCCCTCTCCTCCCCCTCCCCTCNCTCTTCCCCTCTCATCCCCTTCCCCTTCCTCTTCCCCTTCCTCTTCCCCTTCCTCTTCCCCTCTCATCCCCTTCCCCTTCCTCTTCCCCTTCCTCTTCCCCTTCCTCTTCCCCTCTCATCCCCTTCCCCTTCCTCTTCCCCTTCCTCTTCCCCTTCCTCTTCCCCTCTCATCCCCTTCCCCTTCCTCTTCCCCTTCCTCTTCCCCTTCCTCTTCCCCTCTCATCCCCTTCCCCTTCCTCTTCCTCTTCCCCTCTCATCCCTTTCCCTTTCCCTTTCCCTTTCCCTTTCCCCTTCCCTTTTCCCTGCTGCCATGCTGGGCTGCCCACACCACCTTTCCCCAGCACACTCGGAGCAGAAAGCTGAGCTGTCTCTTGCCTGTGCAACCTTTGCACTCCTGGCAGCCCCATGTTTGCTCCTTGCCCATCCCAGGTGCCTTGTAAGGGCAGGAGGGATCAAAACCACCTTCATTTCCCCATCTCCTCCACTGCTGATGCTCCCTGGCTGGTTTACTGGGAAGGGAGAGGATGAAGAGCAGCACTCGGGAGAATTATTTAACTTGGCTCTTCCCCGGGGCCATCCTGCCATGCAGTGGTGTGTGTGCAGCGCCAGCGTGAGCCCCAGCTCTTCCTATTGGAAGTGTTTGCTGGAGCCAAATGTGATTTGGGTGCGTTTGCAGGAGAAGCAGAGGGAGAGGAGCCCCACTCCTGCTGCTCAAGCTCATGTCAGCCTGGCCAGCTGCATCTCCCCAGGAAGGATTCATAAATAGGTCCGGCTGCTTCCCTCTCCCCATGCCATCACTTTTTGGTGCTCTGCAGATGACAGAGGGGCTGGGGGTAATTACAACACCTTCATCCTAACTTGCCGACGTCTGCTTGCCTCGCTGAGCTCTCCTACCACACATGCTGCAGCAGATGTTTGCTAACAGAGAGGACCCCAGGGAGACCCGGGGGAGGACTTTTCCTCCCTAAAGAAGTTAGCATCAAGGAGGAGCGTGTTTTTGACAGCCCATGGCAAGCTCTGCTTTGCTCAGCAGAGATGTAAGCAGCAGCTGGCAGTGCAGTTGTGTCCTCTTGATGTGGGATCCAGCTGTGGGGTGATGCCAGGAAGGGCAGAGCATCACCCACGCTGAGCTGTGGTGGGGAGCATGATGTGCTTGGGCATCTTAAATTGCAGCAGTGGAGATTCAGATTGGACATCAGGAAAAATTTCTTCACTGTCAGGGTGATTGGGGGTGGGAATGGGTTGCCCAGGGAGGTGGTGGAGTCCCCGTCCCTGGAGGTGTCCAAGAGGTGTCTGGATGTGGCGCTGGGTGCTGTGGTGAGTGGGGATGGAGGTAGGGGTTGGGCTGGATGAGCTTGAAGGTCTCTTCCAACCTTGATGATTCTATGATTGTCTGCTCTGCATGAATAATGCCCCAAATTGCTGTGTCTTTGGGCTTGTTTCATAACCTGCATCCCAGCTGTGATTCACTGGGGCAAGCTGGAGGTCAGCGCAGGGCTCGGCTCCTCCAGTTCTTCTGCTGGGTCTGGCCAAGGTGGAGAAAAAACCCATAAATGCCTGGAGAAGGAGAAGCTGCTTGGGGTTGAGCTGTGATCGGCTCGGTCACGGTCACTGTGTCACACAGAGGATGCGCCAGCAGGGTGTGAAGCTGGGAGCCCTGGATCCTCATCCTTAGATACTTCCATAAGTGAGGAGAAGGAATCTGTGGTGACCTCTGCATCAGAGATTCAACCAGGAATAAGGAAACGGGAGGATTTTCCCAATCGTTGTGCAAATAGGGGCGTTCCGTATGGGAGGGTCCAACTTAATGCCATAAACCCGGCTGGATTAGGAGGGATTTGCTGGGGGCCAGTCTGGAAGAGCAGCTTACTTGGGTTTTCAGCAGTCGTGTCACAACCACACGTGGTGTTGCAACACGCTGTTGCGTTGGGTTTTCACACCGGGGTGCTGGGTTTGAAAGGTTCAGTGAGCAGCTGGGAGCTCCTGGGCTGGGTGGCCACGGTGTGAGGTGGCCACTGGAGGGTGGTTTGGGCTGTGAGAGGGCACGGGAGGACACAGCTAAGTATGGAGCAGGGACCAGACGTCTTCCCTGTGAGTCTGAACCAAATCCCTTAGCCCCTGGGATCGTGGCGGGTGAGTATCCTTTGGGGTATTAATGCAAATTCATTTCTTGTTGTGCAAGTGGCTCTGTGGTGTCCAAGTGTCCTGTTGCCCCTGTCCCACCTCACATGCTTTTCCCATGCTGGTGGGCACATCCCTGCCCAGGGGACACGTCCAGCTGCAGCAGAGGACCTGCCCTGTGCTGTTTGCATGCAGGACCTGGGTTCTGGGGCTTTTCTCAGAGCTCTGTTTCTCCTTTCTTCTTGCTCTGCTCTCATTCCTTACAGTGGGATTTTGCATCACATCCTTCTGTCTCCAAAACCCTGGCTCCTTTCTGGAGCTGTCAGCACCTTCCCCTGTGCCCAGCCCCACTCTCCTGGGCTGCTTTTTGCTGTGAAGCAAAAAAATTGCCCAATACTTTAGTAACTTCCACAAAAGAGATGCTTCCCCTTGTAGCTGCTGAGTAGGTGGGGATGTCACGTTCTGCTCAGCAGCAATGTTTCCTCTCTCCTGGTGCTGGAGAACCAGCCCTGGCAGATGTGAGCTTGGCATCCACCTACTGCTGGAGTCGTGCCGTGTTGTGGTAGGGGAGGGAGAATGGGCCACTTGTCATGTGTGACAGTCACAGCCACCCCTGGAGCCATGGTCTGCCAACAGGGGAATGGAGCAGAGACAGCTGTGGGTGCCCACAGGCTCCCTGAAAGTGCACTGAGGATGGAAGTGGGTGCAGGATGGTGGATGGTGCTGCAGGAGTGGGAGGCACTGGGAGATGGGTCTTGGCTGGGGATGGAGCTGGGAGAGGAGTCCCTCCATCTCGCCAAGCAGCTGCTCCCCCCAGCAGGTGTTTGGGGGTGGCACCACCATGGTGAGGTCTCCACAAGCTGTTTGGAAAGTCTTGAACATCTCATATGGGTGCAGGTGGGTTAATTGGACCTGTTGGAGAGAGTCCAGAGGAGGCCATGGAGATGCTTCGAGGGCTGGAGCAGCTCTGCTCTAGGCACAGGCTGAGAGAGTTGGGGGTGTTCAGCCTGGAGAAGAGAAGGCTCCAGGGAGACCTTAGAGCACCTTCCAGTGCCTGAAGGGGCTCCAGGAAAGCTGGAGAGGGACTGGTGCCAAGGGCAGGCAGTGATGGGACGAGGGGCAACGGGTTCCAACTGCCAGAGGGGAGATTTATATTGGATATTAGGAGGAAATTGTTTGGTGTGAGGGTGGTGAGAGCCTGGCCCAGGGTGCCCAGAGAAGCTGTGGCTGCCCCTCCCTGGCAGTGCTGAAGGCCAAGTTGGATGGGGCTTGGAGCAACCTGGTGTGGTGGGAGGTGTCCTTGCCCATGGCAGAGGGTAGAGCTAGATGGGCTTTAAGGTCCCTTCCAACCCAAACCAGTTTGGGATTCTGGGATTGAGTGAATAACCTGACCCTTGGCAGATGGGCTGCCCTGGTCCTCAGCTGCTTCCAGTTGAGGCGATGTGCCATGGCAGGGTCACGGGGCAGACGCTCTCCCAGGTCCTCTCCTTTTCTCCTTAGGGTGAATCACTCCTGGGGAGGGCTGTGAGTTACCAAAGCAGGTGGAGCAGCCACAGAACTGCCCATCTCCCACCCCGGTGCCGGAGGCTGGGTTTGGTTGGGTGCCAGGAGCCGGCACAGCGCTGGGGTTTCCGTCTCCAGTGCTCACCCAAGGTCAACAACAGATAGCAAACACAACCTGCAAGTCATGCTTTGAAGATTGGGCATCCACGTGAAAACCCAACCAGCCAGGGGAAGGCAGTGAAACCCTCACCATTGCATTATATAAAAACTGGGGATTTGGGATGTGTTTTCACATGTCACTTGCAATTCCTGAAGCCTGACTTAATGATAATAATCACCCTCAGCAGACAGGCAATTAGTGATGCTCTGGGATTTCTGCTGAGCTCAAACTTTGTGTCACCAAGGCGTTGTTGCCCCCGTGGGCTGCCGGTGCTGTGGGTGGGGGCAGGCAGCATGCCCCCATGGGGGATGGATGGGGTGTTGAGCCATTTTGCACCCATTAGCACCATCTGAGCTCTCCCAACGAGGATGCTCAGTGGCAGGAGTGACTCACCCATGTCTCTCATGGCTCAGAAGAGCCACGCAGAGGCTCTTGACTCTCTTCCAAGGGTGTTCTTGTGTGGCAGCACATGGGTTTGGCCAGGCTGCATCAGGGATGCTGCAGTTCCCCCAGCACCAGTCCCAGAGATATTTCCCTGGGTTCACACAGTTTGCTGCTCATGGGTCATGCCCCCATGGCATCTCCTGAGGGGGGAAGGTGCTGATGTTACCACCAAGGCTGTTTTTTTGTGGATAGCAGAGCAGGACTGGCTGTGGCTGCTGCTCCTCTGCGGTGTGCTGGGTTAATGATCACCATCTGCCTGCCCACAGGGATGCCCTGAGACAGAAGAACGGAAAGGGACTCTGCTCTGGGTCGGGATGATGCTGGAGCAGGGAGGATAAGCAGGATGGGGGATGCCATGCTGACACAGGGGTGTTCCCAGCATCCCCTCGCTGTCCGGGGATGCCACTGCCTGGGCATTGCTGCAGAGCTGGAGTGGCTGCTGCTCCCCCAAAACCCTTCAGAGAGAGCCTGTTGGGTTGATGCAGGCAGTGGCTGACCAAGGGTCCTTTTGGGAGGGCTGAGATGTCCCGGCAGAGCCTGGAAAGGGCAGAGGTGGAGCAATTAGTTGCCTTCTCTCTGTGGTCGTTTGCTTTTCTTTGTATCAGAGACTCCCCAACATTGTGAGCACCCCAAAATTGCCACCTGGGCTTGTAACACCCACCCCCCCCTCCCCGGGACATCCCTTCCGGGGTCTTGTCCTTTCCCTCTCTCCCATCTCTTGCCACGAACCCCCTGTAGCTTTTTCTCCAGAGGAGAAGCTGGACTGCACTGACGCTGCTCTGGGAGTGAGCAATAATTCCCCCGAGTGCTGCCCTCGTCCCGCTGCACTGGCTGCTCTCACCCTGCTTCTCCTCCCCGCTGGGGCTTTTCTCCTTCTGATTTCAATTGGTGGTTTTTTCCCTTGGGCAGCTCAGCTAGGGAGGAGCAGAGCAGGTAACTCACAATCCTCAGGGGTCTGAGTGAGGGGGAGGCTTAAAAAACAGCTGAAAGTGATGGGAAGGGCCGGAGAACTCCCCTTTGATGGAGACCCCACCTCATTTTTCTTAATATTTTGGGTGTCTGTGTGCGCAGGGGTTTGGAGAGGCTGTTTTAGGGGGGGGTTGATGGATTCAGTGTGGGAATCCTGCCGCAAGGCAAGTGCTCTCGGGGGGCAGGGGCTGCAGGAAAGGGGCCAGCAGGGCTCTCGGGAGACATCCGCGCTCAGCCGGCCGTGAAAACCGTGGCGAAATTACACAATGAGCTTTTTTTTCCCCCTTCTCCCTCCCTTCCCCTTCCTCCGAGCCGGGCTCTGCGCGCAGCCGTGCGTGGGCACCCGGGCGGNGGGGGACACGGGGACGCGATGCGCTGGGGCTCCGCAGGGAGGGACCGCATCGTCCCCGCGATGGCTGCTCGCCAACGTGCCGGCCACGCTGGCCACCGCTGAGCCGAGGTGCGCCGAGACTGCTGGGTGCAGGTAACAGCCAGGGAATGGAGAGGGAAGGCAGTGGCCGGGGGGTGCCAGCTCTGCCCCCCGCCTGGGTTTAATCCATCTTCTTCCCCCATCTCACGCTGGGAGGGGATAACTCGCCTTTCCCTTTGGCCCAGCAGCCACCGAGGCAGCACCGACCTCTCTTTAAGCTCAGTCTGGATGTGTTCGTCTTCCTCAGGTAGGATGGAGGGTCCCCAGGTGCCCCCCCGGGTGCCCTCCCAGGTGCCCCCCCAGGTGCCCCCCGGGTCCAAAGGCTCCATCAGCACACAGCTTCGGCTGCGCTGCGGTGCCGGCTGCATCTTTAACCACCAACCCAGCAGCGGAGGCTGGAGGCAGCATCTCCCATGGGCTCCGAGTGCCTTCGGGGCAGGGGAAAACCCTCCCGTGCCTTTTGGGGAGCTCGATCCCAAAACACCGCCCGGGCCCTGGGATCCCGCGGTGCAATTTTGCTGCGTGAAAACGGGAATTGCAGAATAAATAGCTCCGTTTTGGGGCTCCCTGGGGATGCGTGAGCGTGGTGGCGAGGGGGGGGAAGCCGGGCTGCTGGCAAGTGTTAAAGGAGAAGCCGCTGCCCGGCATAAAAGCCGGTCCTACGCAGCGCAGGTCTGCTGAGGAGACATTTAATTCTCCTCTAAAGTCCAGGAGAACGGGGAGCTGCCATCTGGTGTCTGATGGCAGCCGCGAGAAAAGGCTCTTTGCAAAGCGGAGGCAAGCTGGGAGCTTGCCGGGCTTCGGATTGTCTGGAAACGGCTCCGTGGTGAAGGCTGAGCGAGCCGGCTCTGCCCAGCGAGCCGCGGGGGTTAACGCTGGGAAGGGGGTGGTGGATTTTCCCAGCCCGGCAGAGCGATGCTGGGACCCGGAGAGGAGCCGCAGTTGAGGAGGAGACCCAGGGGACACTTGGTGTTCACATCACCTGCCAAAAATGCTGCCACAGGGGGTGGGACCCTGGCCGGGGGCTTCTCACCCCATTTGGTGTAGCGCTGGGTGCTGGTTCTGGCATGCACCGAGTGTGTGTGGTCTCTGCCCACACGAGCACAGGTCTCAGCTCACAGCCTCCCTGGTATTCGGGGAAGGATTTTTATTAAGTTGCAGAGGCCGTAATTTCTCCACCTGCAAAGTGGCCGGGGTGGGGGTGGCACGGCCGTGCCTTGGCCAGGACCCAGCTTCAGCTCCTCCGAGCCCCGGGGCTCGTTTGAGCGGGGAGGTTTGTGCGTTTCCATGTCCATGGGGCACTCTGGGAGGAGATGGAGGTGCGGTGCCTCTGGATTTAGGGTGGTTTGAGGGATCTGGCACTCGATGGGTCTGCGTCCCTCAGCCGTGACCCCGCTGCCACCGTGTTCGCACTGCAGGAGACGCAGGGGAACAAGACTGACCAGTTCCCACGGAGGAAACGGGCTGTTCCCTTACGGCACAGGGAGTTTTCCTTGGCAGAAACAAAGCTTTGCCCATGGGGCCTCTGCACAGCCCTGCCAGGCTGGTGTGGTGCCCGCTGTGGTGCGCCTCACCACTTCACCAGGACGGACCCGTGGGTGCGATGGAGGTGGGTGGCTGCGTGGTGTCCCCGGGCAGTGCCAGTGCCTGGAGCTGCTGGTGCGAGTGTTGTGCCTGTGCCAGACCCCCTGATCCAGCATCGGTGGGTGATGAGAGCCTGGGGGCTCCTGGGCGTCTGGATGTGCTCATGGGTGCTCCATGCACGGGGGGGGATGAGACAAGGGTGGATCTCTGTGTCGAGCTGCAGCGTGGGGAAGTGCCAGCACTGAGAAGTGGCACTTTGCCCTGTCCCTCCGGCAGCAATGACTTCCCCTGTGTCCCCCCCACCTCGGGGCTGCATCCTCTCCAGGGCAGGAGGAGGTAGCAACGCACCATCCCCTCTCTCACAAGTTAGGGAGGAGATGTCCCCTGACACAGCTGGGAAGTGGAGAGGTGGGACGTGTTTGGATCACCTCTGCTGCAGAGCGAGCCCAAGCCCTGCATGGCCAGGGCAAGATGCTGCCCTTGTGCTGTGGGGGCATCTCTCTGCCCCCCCCTCACAGCTCCCCCAACCCTGCACAGCAGTGCTCAGCATGGCATGGATGCACTGCCAGAGATCTTGGCCCAGCAGAGTCCTGTGAGAATATTTATTTGTGTCTTCCTCCTTCCCTGGAGCAGGATCTCCCGTGGGGGATGCAGATGGGCTGAATGTCCCAGGGCTCTTATGTGTTTGGGTGCCACCCCAGCACCCAGGGAGCAGAGGGACCAGAAGGATGTAGCTATGAGAAGACAGCCAGAAGTTTTTTGGGTTTGTTTACAGTTTTTAGCTGCCCCTGATGGCTCCAGGCTGGAGCACATCTCCACGTAGGATGCAGATGGGAATGGAGGTTCCAGCGCTGTCGTTATTCCGGATGCCGCCCACGGCCTGAGCTGATAACAGGGATTAGTGTGTCATCCAGCTCTGGGGATGGGCAGGCAGGGGCTTGCCAGGGTCCAAGCTCCGTGGCCGGGGAGTTGGGCCACAGACTGGCTGAGTCCCACTCCCCACTGGTGAAAACCAACCATGGTGGTTTTCCATGTCAGCAAACTGGGGTCATGTCCCACTTCCTAGGAGTGAGTTGTGTACCTGACCTCAACATGCATGGAAAAGGCTCCAAAGGGAAACTCCATGCAGGTTTCAGGGATGCTGGCAGGAAGCACCTCATCCTGAAATCCCTAGAAAATGCAGGCTTGCCCGGCAGGACGTACCAGGACACCCCGTGGCATGGGGACACAGGCATGGTGAGATGGCTGCTATGGGGGTCCAGGTGGCTCCTCCATCCCTCTCCTGGCACTGGGTTCAAACACCCCATGGGTCCCTTCTGGGCTTGCACTCGTCTGTCTCAGGGCAGAGGCACACGATATCTCCTGTCCTTCCCTGCCCAACTCCTTGGGGCACCAACCCACCAGCAGCCCCAGGGCTTGGAGCCGCACAAACCAGCTTGGTTTTGGTCATCTCCCAGTGCTGGTGCCAGTGTTACCCCCTGGTACTGGGGCATGGAGGGTCCCATGCCACCCGAGTTCTCACAGTGCCTGCATACTGGGGAGTCACAGGTTTTGTCCCCTTCCTAGATAGCTGAGATGTTGCAGGGGTTGATGCCGGTGGAGGAAGCAGCAAAACTGGGCAGGTCCCTGATTGTGATGGGGCAGAAATGTTGGATTCAAAGACCACAGATGGAAGCTGCTTGCATGTGTGGTGCAGCTACAGGTGCATCATGCAAATCTACCCCAGCATTTCTTGTTAGTAAAAACCAGTCCTGTCCAATGTTTCATGGCACCATGGGTTTCCCATGGCATTTCCATGCCGGGCTCCAGCCAACTCTTTATTCATTGATGATATTCCCGGGCCCGTGTCTCCAGTGGGAAGACACAGATTTGTTGCCCTAAGGGCAATATTGATGTGCTGGAAGATGCTTGCTTACACGCCACCATGTCTGTCTGGTTGAGCTTCATGGTTACAGTCAGCCCAGGAGCTGCAGGACCTGAAAGATGCTGAAGCTCATGGTGATGCTGAAGCTCACGGTGATGCTGAAGCTCATGACGTTTTAGTAAGACTCCCAAGCAGCCAAAAAGCCCCTTTTTATTCCAGAGCACTCATTTTCTCTCAAACTTGACCTAGCAGTGGCACGCCAGGAGCAGGATCCATGGTGGTGGTGCCTGGGTGATGGTGGGACATGAGGTTGGGCTGATCTCCACGTGCGGATGGAGCCTGGCTGTGGGAGCTGAGGCTCTGGGTTTGTATTTTGGCTATTCCTTTCCTGGCTTTGTTCTGCTGGAGCAATGGCTGGGTTGTGGAGAGGGTGTGGGGCTGAGTTTGAGGCTTGTTTTGGTGTTGAAGCTCTTCTGGGCTCTGTGCTGAGAATCCAGCAAGCTTGGAGGTGGTGGAGATGGCTGGGAAGCCTGGGCACCCACAGCAGCTGCCAGCACCTTAAAATACCTTTTTTTTGGCCTTCATTCAAGGGCAGGGCTTTATCTTGAGCTGGTCAGTGAGTGGCTGAACCCTTTTTGGCCCTCTGTGAGCAGAAAGCCCTGGTCAGGTTTCTGCTGAGCTTCATTGCTGCTTCTACCCACCGTGAGTCCTGGGGTCTTCCTCAGCAGCTGCCTTGGGAGCAGGACAGGCTGGGGGTGGATGGATGAAGCACAGGGTGGTCCATGCAGCTGGAGGGGGTGGTCAGAGGGTGTCCCACTGCCTGGGGGGGGGAAGGTAGGTGGCATCTGGCTGTGTCCCCACGGGCACACCGCTGGTGCCGCAGCCTCTCGCCGCTTCTTCTGGCACTGGAATGGGCTGCCCAGGGGGGTGGTGGAGTCACCGTCCCTGGGTGTGTTCAAAAAACGGGTTGATGAGGCACTTGAAGCCATGGTCTAATGGTCTAATGGTTAGGAATATGATGGGATAAAGGTTGGACTTGCTGACCCTGGAGGTCCCTTCCAACCAGAATGATTCGATGATTCTCTGAACCCAACGCTGATGCTGCCACCAGCTCGCTGGCTGTGGCACTGTCCCTGCTGCTCCCCAGGACAGTGTGGGGGACAATGGGGTTCTGTGCAAGGGAGGGTGGCAGAGCAGGGTGCCAGGGGAGGGGGGAGGTGATGGCTCGGTGGTGGGTGCATGAGTTTTTGCCACCTCAGGTGACTTTCCATGTCTCAGCCCCAGTGACTTGGGTGACAATGCTGTTCCCAGCCAGGGTGACGAGCTGGGAGGGTGCAGGGTTGTGCTTCCCTCTCTGTCCCAGGGGTCCCAGCCTCCAAAGGGGTTGTGGGGAGGAGGAGAAGGGCTCTGCTGGCAGAGCTGCTCCTCCTGCAGCTGATGGGCTGTTTTCCCAGCCCCTGGGCTAGGACGATGTCCTGGGATTTGGTCTCAATTTGAGCTCCATTTTGCCCCGTGAATGGGACACTGGTCCTTCAGGGTATGGGAGTCTGTGAGCTCTAAGAAACATGGCATTGTGTTTTAGCTCTGGGGGTGTTTTCCTGTGTCTTGGTATCAGGGCAGCCCCTTCTTTGCCCCCTTTTGCTGCACTGGGATGTGCAGCCTGGGCTGTGCCTGCGCTGGAGCATCCTGGTCCATCACCGGCCAGTGCTCCCAGTGCTCTCTGCAGAGCAGAGCTGAGCTGCCTGTGGCTGCCATTCATGCTTTGCAGAACCTTTTCAATCTGGGTTGGATGCCAAAACTAATGAATTTAATTGCAGTCCATACCCCTACACCCATTACAGCTTCTGTTACGTTCAGCATCCCCTTTCCTTTCCCAGTTTAGGTCGGTGAATGTTTAACACTGGGATGCTCCACCCTGGAGATGATTCCAAACGGGGCCAGGCAGACCCATGAGCAGAGTGGAGGATGCTTCTCCAGGGCTGCCTTGGGAAAACACCAGTGTGTTTGCCAGCTGCTGGCTCGTGCTGGCCCAGTTTTGCCCATCAGGCTGCGAGATGTCACATCCCAAATGTGGCATATGGAGCTTGGGCTCAAATTGTCTCTTTTCTGGGCTAAAGGATGAAAACCCCACTTGAACGGAGCAGAAAGCACATGAGCACTGCATGGGTTTGCTTATTCACGTGGCTGATGGAGAGCAGCCACCTCTGTCTGCCCTGTGCATCCCTACCCTGTCCCTCCCCGCTGCTGATGGACATCCTGGGGATGTCGTAGGTGGTGCCCAAGGTCCGTGGTGGTGGTTCCCTGGGCTCCTCTCCTCACTCTCATCCTCCTCCTGTCTTTCAGATGTCCTACAGTAACCAGTCTCCCTGTAGAAGGACCTGCCTGCTTTAGCCAGTCCGTCCTGGCAATGGCCTTGATGCCCCAGTGAGGGGTGAAAGGACGAGGAGCGAGTCCCCCCAACACCATCACACGCCCCGGGAGAGCCATGGAGGCCCCCCTGGATGTGCCTGTAGGGAACCTCATTGACTTCGATGCCGAAACACCCACCTGCATCCCCCCGGAGCCCTCTCCTCCCGCTGACCCCAGCGGCAACGGGCACCTGGGGGATGTGGAGGACATGGCCGGGGAGGAGAGCGATGCCACCGAGTCAGCAGACAGCGAGAATGACATGGGTGACTCTCCCAGGCACTGGGGTGGCTACCGCCGGTCCTCCTCCAACGAGTCCTTCTCCTCCAGCCAGAGCACGGAGTCGGCCCGGGACGAGGCGTTGGCTGAGCGCCGGGAGTTCATCCGGCACTACGTGGAGAAGATCTTCACAGGGGGGTGAGCAAGGACATCCCGTGGGATGGGATCTGGCTGCTTCCCCACACTGGGAGCATCATTTTGTGTTCCTCCCTGTGCTTGGCTGACACAGCTTGGTGCTCCTGGCCATCCCGTGGTGTCAGAGCTAATGAGGGGATGTGGGGTTTGACATTCACCCCTCTCTTGGGCATATCCCAGCTCATCTTTCACCCCCAGCTTCTCTCCCTCTTCTTTCTCCCCTCTCCCATGCCCAGGGCTCACCATGGCAGGGTTTCTCCATGTTGGTCTGTCCGTGTTTTGTGTCCCCACCCGTGCTTGGCTCATGCAGCTTGGTGCTCCCGGCCATCCCGTGGTGTCAGAGCTAAGGGGGGATGTAGGCTCTGATGTTCACCCCTCTCCTGGGCACGTCCCACCTCATCTTTCACCCCCAGCTTCCTTCCTTCTTCTTTTTCCCCTCTCCCATGCCAAGAGCTCACAGTGGCGGTGGTCTCTCCGTGCTGGGGGTCTCCAGCTCCTCTCCCCCATTGAGCATCTCTGCTGATGCTCGTGCAGATGCCACTGGCTCGCACGTGCCCCTGGGCCCTGTGACAGCTCCTGGCTCTGCCCCTCCAGCCCTGCATCCCCCCCTCTCCCATCGCTGTAGTCTCCATCGCTCCGCGGCTCGGCACGTCAAGCAGCATTGAGCAAACTGAGCGTGGATGAGCAGCAACAGGGGTTGGTTTTGCTCGGGGGCAGAGCGGCTGTCTCTGGAGCTCAGCTTCTGCTTGGGCTGTCCTTGGCTCTTCCCTTCTCCCTCTGCCTTTGGTTCCCCCCTGCCAGGGAAAAACAGAAAAGCAGCATAAGCTGAGGGATGGGAAAATGGATTCTATGATTCTCTGATTCCTCTGCCTTCTCCTGGGATGCTGCTGGGAGGGATGGGGCTGGGGGAGCTGAGCCATGCTGGCTGAGAAGTGGTGACCCCAGCCTCAACCATAACGGTGTTTGTGATTGATTTATTTTTTCTTTTTCCCATTTCAGAGAGGATTTGGACCAAGAAGAGAAGGCCAGGTTCGGTGAGCTCTGCAGCGGCGAGAACGGGAAGGGCAGGGAGTGGTTTGCAAGATACGTGAGTGCCCAGGTAAGGGGAGAGGTGGGTGGAGGAGCAGTGACCCTGTACTGGGGCTCTGGGGCAGCCTGGGCAGGACATGTGGGAATTTAACAATTAATAAATCGTTATTTTATTAATAATTAATTATTAATTGATAATTTATTTACTTATTTATACATTAATANAGAGAAGCAATTGGTTTTATTTATAATTAAATCCCATCAGCACTCAGAAACATCAAAACTGGAGAGGGGCACTTGGCCGCCTGTGCTCTCTGACCCCTCCCTGCAGAAAGGGGGTCCCAGGGGGCTGAGGTTGCCCTTTAGGGCTGGGCTAAACCCTGAGTTTGTGCCTGCAGCGCTGCAACTCCAAGTGTGTCTCGGAGCAGACCTTCTACCGCCTGATGCAGTCGTTCGCCCTTGTGCTGTTTGAGTAAGTCCAGGGCATCTGGGGCTTCCTTGCAACCACTGAAAGCCCCTGAGATCAGAGCCATGGCTCAAGGAGGGGCAGCAGCCATGAGGTTGCTGAGGTTGGTGGGTGTCTTTACCAAAACTTCCCTCTGGGCCAGGTGTCACCAGATGGATGACTTCAGCCCTGCCAAGAACCTCATGACCATGTGTTTCACCTACTACTACGTGGGTAAGAGATGTCTGCACCCTCGAGCTTTGCTTGTGCTGGAGACTGATGGTGAACTGTGACTTGTGCATGGGAAGGGTGACGGAGGGGTGCCCAAGCTTGGCTTGCTCTGGCTGACTCCAATATGGAGCAGAAAAGAGCCTCCATGGCCCAACCTCCTGGAGAACCATCCCGGGGTGGTAGCTCATGCTGGTGTTGGTTTGCCATTGCTTCTAGCCAGGGATATTTGTGTGTGGCAATCCCCAGATGTTCCCCAACCCTGCGATGTGATGTGAAATCCCCAGCACAGAAGCACCTTGGGTCATTGCTTGGTGTGTGGGGGTCACTTCTCCATGGGGGTGCTGGATTTTCTATCCAAAATGAGGAGGAGGATAAAGACCTACAAGAATTGGGATAGGGTCTGGGCTGTTTCCATCTGGCTCCTGGTTTCCATGGTGCATCTTGTAGCTGGGAGCAGCTCCAAGACAGCAGCACCCAGGACCATGGAGCCAGCTGAGCTCCTGTCACCTTGCCCACAGGCAAGACCCATGCGCTGCCCTTGGAAGCCAAGGAGAAGCCCATGGGCAGCATCGACTCGTACCTGAAGTCAGCAAACAGTTGGCTGGCAGAGAAGAAGGACATTGCTGAGCGTCTGCTGAAAAACACCTCGGCCAAGACTGAGAATGTGAAGGGCTTTTTCGGGGGCCTGGAGACCAAGCTGAAGGGTCCTAGCACCAAAAAGAGCGAGTGGGTAACACAACACTGGGGAGGCAGGCTGGGCTGAGGCATGAAATCATAAGGCTACCAACCTCCTGGGTGTAGGGCCACCATGAGCCAGGGGTTGCCATGCCCATGGGAAGGCTGTCTCTAGCCTGATCCCATGCTTCATACTTTGGTCATGGGGCACCTCATGGTCTGGGAGTCCTGTGTCCCTTGGCCATGGAGATACGTGGATCTAGGAGATGCTGCTGCTGCTGCTTTGTGGTCTTCTGCATCGTCTCCTGTGCTGGGTCCAACTGGGATGGACATCACCTTCTCTTAGCCAGCTTTCTGGCCCTGGGGACAGTGGCATGGGAGCAGGGGGTCTTTCAAATGGAGATGCTCCCCTTGCCAAGGGGAGCAGGGGTTTGCTATGTGGGCTGTCAGGGGGATGAGCTGCTCAGGAGCTGACACTTGATTTCTGTGCCACAGCGAAAGTGAGGACAAACCAAAGGAGAAGCTGAAGAAGACAGGTGAGTGGAGCCAGCGCTGCTGAAGTAGGCATGGTCAAGGCATCCCTGAGGAAGGAGTGAGGGTTGGAAGTGGCACGAGATGCCCGGCATTGCCAGAGATGTGGGGTAAGGAGGAGGGCAGGAAGGATCGATGCTGTCCCCTCTGAGCTCCTAGAGATGTGCTCCAAAGGAGTCTTCACATTGCTTTGGAGCCATCACATCTCCTATCCCACAAGAACATCTTGTGTGGTCTGGTCCCCAGTGACACAGATTGGATGGACTTGGAGCAACCTGGTCTGGTGGGAGGTGTCCCTGCCCATGGCAGGGGGTGGCACTGGATGAGCTTTAAGGTCCCTTCCCACCCAAACCAGTCTGGGATTCTATGATTCTATGTAACCGTGTGTCCCTACAGTTTCCATGCAGAGCCCAGAGGAGGAGAAGAAAGGAGAGAAGATCTACCTGTACATGCACCTCAAGCAGCAGCCAATCTGGTAAAACTTGCCTGGAGTGAGCTGGCTCCTGCCCATCATTGGCCTCCTTGGGGAGGGGACTTGTCCTCCTTGGGGCAGGGACTTGTCCTCCTTGCCCACACATTCCCCAGAGGTTCTTCATCCGTGCTTTGAAGCTGCTGCTGCCTCCCAAAGGGGTGGCCATGGCTTTTGCACATCCCTTGTGAGTGTGTTTGCAGCCACACAAGGAGCTGGTCCAAAAATGAACCCCATCTGCCAGCTTTGCACCATCTCCTGGCCCCTGGGAAGTGGGTGAGCTTGGCCCTGGGAGGACTCGGGGGCAGGCTGGGAGACATGGGGGGTGGCCATCCCCAACATCTCCATCCCTCCCTCCCTCCCTGCAGGCACAACCTGAGGTTTTGGAACGCCGCCTTCTTTGACGCCGTGCACTGCGAGCGCAGGAAGAGGTCCCCCACCACCAGGTAGGACATGTCCCCATGGGAAAAGGAGATGCCACGTCCCTCCAGCCCCCCAGCATTGCTCCCCATGGCTCTTAAGCATTCCTGACCACGGGGAAGTGCTCTGCTTTCCACCCTGGGAAGCTGCCAGGGGTTGTGGGGTGGGCAGGTGGGATCCTCATCCTCTTGGAGATGTGGGAGCATGAAGGTTTTTTTTCCTTGTTTTGCATCGTTTTTGCAAGAACAAAGCCCCAGAGGTGTGTCCAGAAGATCCAGCCAGGGTTCTGGCTGTTGATGCTTAGTTTTCCAAGCAGATCTGGGAATAGATGCTTGCTGCAGCCCTTCGGGGAGGTGCAGCAGATGGAGAGGGGATGCCCTGAATCCTGCTTGTCCCCAGGAGGGCTGAGGGAGTGCTGCCAGCACAGCGTGGGGACCGAGCTGGAGATGAGGATCTGGATAAACACTGCAAAGGGAAGGGGCTGCTCAGCTGTGTGCAGGGAATGTCTGTGTGTCCTGCCATGGGGTGCAAAGGTGGGCGAGATGCTCACCAGGCTCACGCCCATCTCTTGCTTCACCACAAACCTGCGGCCAGGGCTCGGGCAGTTCACTTCTCTTCATCCTGCTGAAGCCAGACCTTCCTGCTCCATCTGTGCAGCACCTTGAGGCTTGGGTGACAGTCATTGAGGAGCCCCTTTTCTGAGCAGTGACAGCACTTCTGGAAGCTGCCAGCCCTGCTGCATCCTCCCCCAAACCCGAGCTGAGCCTTGGCTCATGCCCCGGGATGCTCTGCCAGGCTCCGTGCACCCATCGATCTCCTCTTTCTCCTTTATTGCTTTATTATATTTTTTCCCCAAGCACTGAAAGAACTTATTGGCCAGTAATGTACCCGTAACTGCATTTGCTTTGATGAAGCCCCAAATTAGCACCAGCAAATGTCTCACAAGGACATACGCCACCAGCAGCTGCTCTCTGCTCCGTGTGCCTTTATCCATTAATCTGATGGCTGAGCCTGCCAGTGCTGCAGAAACCAGCCCTGCTAACAAATGAGCTTCGGGAGCTGCAGCCTGGAGTTCTCTGAGTATCTTGGGGGGGTTGGAAGGTGGTTGTGACTCCCCTTGAGTCCTCTGGAGAGGATAATGGAAGCCACTGGGTGAACTGGGATGCTGCTTGCTGGACTGAGGGTTAAAATCCCTGGCAGGAGGAGCTGGTTGGGGAGGGCTGGCATCTCGTGGGCTGGGTTGGCAATGCCAAGGATGGTGTTTGCCCATGGCAGGTGTCTGCAGGGTCTGTGGTGGTGGGTTTGTGACCATGGACAGTGTCCTCCTGGGCTGCAGTGAGAGCCAGGGAGGTTTGATCTCCTCTTGGGTGGGTGGGCAGGGGATGGGGGGAAGGAACCAGGACTAAATTCCTCTTTTACTCTCTCTTTCCCCTCTTTGCCTCTAACAACCTTCTTCCATCTCTTCTTCTCTCCTTTCCCCTCCATCCCTCTGTCTTGCATGATCTTTCACGCACCACTTTTGTCGGCCCCGTTTCTGCTGCCGCTCCAGAGGGAACGCTGGGGAGGAAGAGGAGCAGAGGTGTGTCTGTCCCCGTACTCGGTGCAGTAGTGTCCAGAGGCTGCTGCTCACTTCAGGTCCAAATCCTGCCCTGGGGAGGGGGATAACACATTTCAGGGAGGGGCTCTGAAAGGCTCCTCTCCACCATGGAGGAATGGCTGGAGGTTCGACTTCATGTGCATCACCCTCTCAAAAGGGCTGGAAAGGTTTAAATTGGTTCCTCTGGAAACCCAACCACTTTCAAGCTGTGATGTTTTCCTGTGGGAATCAGATGCCCAGCTGCTGGGAAAGCCAAAGGAATGGTTCCCTGGGCAGGATTTGGACATGAACTGAGTCTCTTGGTGGAGAAATCATCCCCCCTCTCCTGTCCTTCCCGCTTGCTCCCAGCTTTTGCTGCTGTNAAGCTGCCCATTATATATATATATATATATATATATATATTTAATGCACCCTTGTGCTGCCATCCCTAGATGCAAAGAAAAATGCAAACTGGGCTGCTTGTCATGATGTAAAGCTCCAAAGCAGCAGCATCCATCTGAGCTGGGGTTGGGGAGCAGGGAGAGTCATTGCTTTCTTGCTGGAGCGTGGGATATTCGATCTCGGAGCAAATCACTCGAAGTGATGCCATTAGCAAGAGGACGAGGGCTCTTTGAAGCTTGGCAGTAAATCTTCCGCGTGGCTGAGGCATGTACCAGCTAAAGGATGAGCTAAATTTGGTTCTGCTGAGCGTTGCTCAGGTTAGCTGTGCCGGGGTGAAACGCTGCTGCTGAGCCATCCAAGCCAATCCCACCGCCATGGTCCTCACCAGCATGGTCCTCACCAGCACCCAACCATGGCAAGGCTTTCCTGGGCATGCCAAAACACAGGTGAGGTGTTAGCACAGCCCCTGCGCCTGCCCCACTGGGCCAGTGAGAAGATCAAAGGCTTTGAGCAGAGCCACATGTGGGCTGTCCCCCTTCCCAGGGGTGTTACTCCTGAATAACAAGCCAGAAGCACAGCAAATTTTTCTTGGGCACTTTGATGATTTTTTTTTTCCCCTTTCTCCCTCAAAAAACATAAAAAGGCAGGAAAAAACTGTTCTTACACACATGCTTCTTCTGTAAGTGGGCCAGCGAGGTCTGTGAAGTTTTGCTTCCAGATTTCAAAGCCCCTTAATCTGATTCGTCTCTTCTTTCCAGCCTCCAGATTTGGCTGTGGTTTTTATTTGCTCTCGTAAGCTTTTATCTGGGAGAAATTACACCTTTTATTTCGTGTGTTTGTTTTAAATCCTTTTAAACATATCGTATAAGTTTCCAGAGCCCTATAACTCTCAGCAGCTCACGCCTGGAGAGTGGAGGCTCAGCTCGGGCTGGGCTGACCTGGGTGAGGACAGGCTCCACAGCCAGACTGAGCACTCATCCTTTCCCAGTTTCAGCAACACAAACCTGCACTGGGGCTGAGCTACTCACACTGGATTTATCCCGAGTCACCCATGTTCCCAGCCATCCTTCCCACCCCACGCAGCTCCTCCCATCCCGCTTGGCGAGCTAGCGCGAGATGCAAGCGTGCAGTGCACTCCCGGTGTTCTCCTCTTCCTTCCCCTCCATAGAACTATTTTTTCTTCTACCTATCCCTGTTTTTCCTTGCCTTTCCTCCTCTTATCCTTGGCTGTAACCTCGGTTCTCGGGAAGGGGCTGGCTTCACCCTGGAGCTGTAGTTCCCCCGGCGTGCATGCACTGAGCTCCCTTTGCCACCACCTGAGCATTGCACCATCACAGTGACATTGCTGTGACACAGGCTTTATCCCCAAGTGGGACACCTGGATGGGGACTCCTGCCACTGTCTCGCGTTGGTTGCAAACATCTGGAGCTTTCAAACCCCCTTTGTTTTAAGGCAATGCTGCAGTGGCCTTTGCCAGGGAGCTGGAGTGGAGCTGGAGCACCCCCAGGGCAGCGCTGTGATTTGGGAATTCAGGCCATGGGGAAGGGCTACAGGAGCCCTCCACACTGTTGGGATGGGGTGGGGGGTGTGTTTGGGGAACAGCTTGCTTGGTGCTTGGGGAGCTGGAGCCCTGCTGCAGGTTGGGGAGAGGTGCCTGGTACCCTCCTGGTACCCCCCAACCCCCAAGTGGGGGGCTTCAGCAGAGCCCTCCTGGGATGGGCATCCCCAAGAGCTGCAACCCCTCCTGCTTCCTTGCTTGTCCCCCTCGCTGAGTGATGTGAGAAGGTGAGAGATGCAAGCTCTGCTCTGGAGAGGCTGATGCTATTTCCTAGGGCCTTCAGGAGAAAGCCAAGGTCAAAAATTACTTTTTCCTGGGTTGCCTCTTGCTTTGCCCCAGGGCAAGAGGTCAGTGGATGGATGCAGATGTGGGAGCTCCCCCAGCAGTGCTGGCAGCTGGAGGAGCTCTTGGTGCCCTCTGGTCCTCAGGCAGCATGGCCTGGGGAGGGGGGGGGATGCAGGCAGGGGGTCCCAGGTGATGGCAGTGCCAGACAGGCTCGTGCCTTGCAGGGAGAAGTGGTGCCACATGACACAGGAGGAGCGTGACGACAGCCTCCGCTTCAACGAGAACATCACCTTCGGGCAGCTGGGGTGAGCAGGGACTGTCCCTCCAGCCACCCGGGCTCTGCGGCGTGTGAGTGGGACACCCTACAGATGTTCCCCCACTGGAGACATCCCTTACGATGCAGAGGATGCCTTGATGCGTCTCCCCAGGAACTGCTCCTGCCCCTTAGTTCCAGTGCCTGAAGGGGCTCCAGGGAAGCTGCAGAGGGACTGGTGCCAAGGGCAGGGAGTGATGGGATGAGGGGGAACGGGTTCCAAGTGCCAGAGGGGAGATGGAGATGGGATGTGAGGGAGAAATTGTTTGGTGTGAGGGTGGTGAGAGCCTGGCCCAGGGTGCCCAGAGAAGCTGTGGCTGCCCCTCCCTGGCAGTGTTGAAGGCCAGGTTGGCTGGGGCTTGGAGCACCCTGGTGTGGTGGGAGGTGTCCCTGCCCATGGCAGGGTGTGGGAACTAGGTGATCTTTAAGGTCCCTTCCCACCCAAACCATTTGGTGATTCTATGACTCTGGCATGGCAGGGACCTGGTGCACTCTCCCACAGCCAAGCACTGTCCCAGTGCTTGGCACAGGGGGCTGTGGGAAGGAAGAGAAGCGTGGGGGGAAGAAACCCTTGGCCTTTCCCTCACCAAAAGCATCTCTTGTCCTTCCTCAGCACCTTCATTCACAACATGCTGGCATTCGGCCTGAACAAGAAGCTCTGCAGTGACTTCCTGAAGAAGCAGGCGACCATTGGCAACTTGGATGAAGGTAGGGGCGACCCTGGGGGATGAGCACCCCCTTTGCAGGGTCTCAGAGGGATGGAGCCCACCTGCCTGGCTGAGATGGCTTCAGCACCCTCCTAGTACCCTTTTCTCTCTCCTCTGCAGAGCAATACAAGCTGCTCAGTGACCACATCGAGCAGATGGCCACCGAGTAGCCACCTGGCCAGCACGTGTGGCAAAGGGACTGCGGCCGGAGCGGGCGAGGAGGGGAGCAAAACCCACCTCTGGGGCTACCTGAAGCTGAAGCTAGGCTACTTAAAAAAAAATAATTACACACACAAGCTGCAATAAAACCTGCATGATCGTCCACCAAACTGTAGAGCTGCACCGGGGCAGCCTGTAGAAATAGGAGCCAAACAGCCCCCCCCTCCCTGGCCAGACCTCCTGCATCTGTTTCCAGAGTAGACAGTCCCAAAAGTGTGTTTTGTCAGTTAAAAAAACAAACCAAAAAAAAAGAAAAACAAGAGAAAGGCAAGAAGGGAGTGACTGCTGCAGCCCCCAGGGGTGTTTATGAGAGCTGGGTTGTTGGGTCTCCAGCCCCACCACGAAATGCTGCCTGTGACCTTCAGGGTTTCACAGCACAACAGCCATGAGTGCTGGGCTGCCAAATGCATTTGCTGCTCGGTGCCTTTCCAGGGATATCATGGACAGTGGTAAATCCAGAGATACCCAAGGCTGTGAGCCTCTTGTAGTGTTTCTCTGCTGGCATCCACCGGGTGAGCATGATGGAGGCTGGAGCTGGAATAGAGACGCAGGAGGTGATGGGCAGGGATGCAGGAGGTGATGGGCAGGGATGCAGGAGGTGGTGGGCAGGGATGCAGGAGGTGATGGGCAGGGATGCAGGAGGTGATGGGCAGGGACGCATCCCACTGCTAAGAGACTCTGGAGCAGTCTGGCAGCAGACTGGGTTGTGCATACTGGGATGTCACCACCATCTAGGGACATGGGCAGTGTGGGGGCTTGCAGAGAGCGGGCAAAGTGCTGCTGCCTTCCTCAGTATAAGGCTCTTAGGGACCTTGGAGGGAAATCCTTCCCTTGGGAAACCTTCCCTGTGCTGCCTGTGTGGTTTTGTACCTCTGGGGAAAGAGAAAACAGTTTGCTCCGTATCATTAGCCTGGATCAGCATGGAAAAAGCCATGGCCTTGGGAGAGGAGGCAGAGGAGCACAGTGTGACAGCTCCCTCCTTGCTGCATCGGCAGTGCTGGGGCTGCCATGGGTTTGCAGCATTTCCCGAAGCCCCCTGGCTTCCTGCAGCAGCCATGGTGTTAGATTAACCACCCTCCTCCCCCAGGCTGCACCTCGCCGCCCTCTCCTTTGCTTCAGGTGCCCATCCATCAAACCTGAAGTAGCCCTGTCCTGAGTACATCTCCTGTTCTGCTCCATGGCAGTGTCCCTGGGACTCAGTGTAGCTGTTTTATCCCCCCAGGACCTTGGCATGGTGTTTGCAGAGAGGCCACGGGGCACATCCCTGCTCTGATGGGATCTGGCAGGCTTTGCCCCTGGGGAGAGAAATCCCCAGCCTCACGCAGCCAAGGTTCTCACCCCAAAAACCTTGTCCTCGAGCATAAATCCAGGTTTCCAGGGATCACCAGTCCGTTTTTCCCAGTGCTGTCAGCTGTATCCCATAGGATAAATGTCGTAACAGCGTTTTTTCCATGCAGCTCTTAGTTTCTGGTGTCATTGCCCAGCATCACAAGGATGCTGTTCCCTAAGCGGGGCTTCCCTTGCTGCTGGGATTCTGGGGGCTCCAGCTCCTGCCAGTGCAGAGCTGGGACACTGCTCCATGCTGGGGCTTTTAGGAAGGATCTGATCCAGCACTGGCTTTCCCTGGGTCAGTCCCAAACCTGGGCAAAGTTATCGGGGAAAGTTTTTTGTCGGGGTGAGAGGCTGCTGGCCGAGCAACTTCATGTACTTTAGTCCCTCTAGCAGCCCCTTGCCCTGACAAACACCTTCCTGATGGAAAAGATGCACTGGAGCATGAGCATCAGGCAGCTCAGCCTCAGGACCTGCATCCTGGAGCATCCCATCCCAGTGGCATCCCCAGGTCTGTTTCCTCTCGGATCTTTCCTGACTCCTGCTTCGTTTCTTTGTTATTTTTTTTTTCCAACATGAAAAAAAAAAGTTCAGCAGTGAAATAGATATTATTTGCATGTGTATTTTTCTAAAAAAAATTAAAATATAATAAAAAATGTCTGTAAAACCCTCATGACTGGGACTGCGTGAGGGATGGGGGGAGAGAGAGAGACATTGGAATAAATTATCTTAAAAATTACCTTCTCGCTCAGCCGTGGTCGTGTGTTTTAATCAGATGGATCTTCCCCCCGCTGCCTGCTCAGCCTCGATGGTCCCCGGTGCCTTCCCCAGCTCAGCCCCCAGCAGCTTTTCCCCTTTGCTGACCTGCTTTTTTAACAGGGGGAAATTGATGCACCTTTTAAAGAAGCGTTAGTGTGTGCCCTGGAGCCAGCTTAGGCACACAAAGCAGATTTAATTTTTATTTTCTTTTCCCTGTGTGCTCAATCTCTGCCACTCGCTGCTGATCTGAGGATGGAGCTGGGATGCTGCTCTGGCCTCGGGACATTTGATTTCACTGTATTTAAAAATCAATTACTCAGTATTATCTTATTAAAACAAAAAGATGTTCCCTTAGATTAGCGGGCATCCTCCAGCCAGGCTTTGGAGATCACATCCCCTCCCATCTCCATATGGCCAAGCTCAGCCTGGTCCTTGCCCGGCAGTGCTGGTTTCTCTCTCCATGGACCAAGAGGAGGGTTTCACAGCCACTTCTTAAAAGGGGCCTCCTTGGAGCACTCCACGGCTTCACCATCAGAGGAGGGAAGAGGGAAACCCACCAGCCCTGCAGCCAGTGCATGGACATCTTACCTGGGGCTTTACACAGGTATGGGCTGACCAGCTATGGAAAGCCAGAAGCCACATGTCCCAGGATGGCTGTTGTTCCCTTCATCCGATGAATTACTCCTCTCCTGGCCTGATAAGCTTGTGTGTATAAGAAAGGAGGTGCTTATTCCATAGGTATTTGCTCAGTGCTGGGTATAGCCTGAATGGTGGTAGAAGGGCAGGTCTGGTGTCCCTGTCCTCACAGGTGGTGTCATTGAGCCCATTTAACTTTTAATGCATGAGTAATGAGGTGCATTAAAGGAGGGGAGGGGCAGCTGAGGAGTGCTACCCCACCCAGGAGGGGATTTGGGTTTTAAATCCCCAAAAGTGAGCTAGACCAGCTGTGATCTGGGGAAATGCAAGAGGAGAGAGACCCTGGTGAAGGTAAGAGCAGCACTGGAGGGGAAAGGTGCTGTACACCATGGTCACAGCCTGTTCACCCATGCCATCTGTGGGGTATTAATTACAGTCTCCATGCAACAGCTTTAGAGAAGCTGATACTGTCCTTGGCTGATGCCACCATCTATTAAACTCGGGGTTAGTGATGGCTTGGTGGCTGCTCCAGCTCTGAGCCTTCAAGCCTGAGTGCAGCAAGTGGCTCTCAGCCCCCTCTCCCTCCCTTGAGGGATAAAAAGGACATTTGCTTGCTGGGCTCTGGGGGTTTTATTGCGTCTCTATTAAAGCTGTTAAAAATCTTTCCATTGTAGTAGTGTCTGGGAGTGATAAGTATTCATAACAGAGGGGATTCAAGATGGGTTTGCTTGTAAAAACACCTCTAAGCTGGATGGATTTATGGCTGTTAAATCATCCTTTTTCTCATCTGCCACAGCCTTTTCAGATGTTCATCACTGAACAACAGTGAAGTTGGGGCCATAATTCGTGCCGCAGTGTGCGGAGAGAGAGGGAGGGGAGCCCTCCCCGTCAGTAACCAGCTCATGATTTATCGACACCGTCTCTTAGTCCTTTTTTTCTCTCGAGCAGGAGAGGCTTTGACTGCTGCCAGCTTGCTCGGCCAGCTGGAGCCAGGCAAGGGCTGGTGGATTTAGAGCCGTGCCAGAAAGTTTGACAGCAGCGCTGGGGGAGCTCGGGGCTGTCCCTTGCCCGCAGCGGGCTCCGCAATGCGGGGCTGCGCCTCTCGTCGTGCCCCTGCTCTGTTTCGGGGCTTCACCTCTTCATCCTTGCTCGGGGTGAAAATCCCATCGTAGCAGCCTGCAGAGAGCCTGGATTCAGGCAGAGATGTGTCGGGAGGTAGCAACATCTTCCAACAGCAGCATCAAATTAACGCTGGAGCTGCCCACTCTCCCTTTTCATTGCTTTTCTAAACAGACCATGGAAAAACCTTTTGAGGGTAAAGCCTCTGGCTTTGTCCAGGTCCTGGCAATCCTTGCTCAGCCACAGTGTATCCAGGATGCGACCGAGGGCTGCCCGGCGCCGGTGCCATCATCCCGCACGGGTACCGGCAGCTATGGCAAAGCGGGACCCCGAAACATCTGCCCGAGGTTGTTTTGCCCCCCTGTTTCTGCCAGGGGAGCCGGTAATTGGTTTCGTAGCCCCATCAAGTGTCTGCCAAGCGAACTGCATGGCTGGCTCCCAGCAACCTGGCCCCCTGGGTCAGGAAAGGCTTGGCCCCGCATTGCACGGGGGCTCTCAAGCAAAATATGTGATTGTTGGTGCCTTGGAAGCCAGGAGATGCCCGGAAAAAAAACCCCGGCAGATGTGGCTCCATCTGCTTTCACATGGGTGAAAGCCATGGGTGTAAAGGAAGGTTTCTGGCACAATGCAGAGCAGGAGTCCTGTATCCACACAGGTCTGAGCCCCGTGTCCCCTGACTCCCCCGTGTCCCCTGACTCCCTGTGTGGGATGGGAAATCCATAATAAATTGTCCTGGTTTCAGCGTCCTGCAGTACCCAGATGTGTTGCTGCAGGGTGTGAGGGCATGGGTGGATAAACAGTGAAGGTGGGTGTGAAAAAAGTGGGGGGTAATTGCAGGACACACACATTGCTCAAGATGTGTGTGTGGCTCTGGGTTTTGCAGCAGACCTGCACAAGTCCTGTGTCACGCTCAGCTGGCAGCAGCGCTCCCCTCTTTAGGTTCTCTGATGTCTACTAAGGGGTGGCTCAGCCTGACCTCAGTGCTTTGGCTCTCTCTCCACTAAATGCTGCTGAATTTCCTAAGGATTGTAGGAAGGAGACCTGTTGAAATCCCCTTATTCCCCCCTCCAGACACGGAATATCTCCAGGAGATGCTTCCTCTTGCCCCATGGGAAGTGTCTAAGATGACCCAGGGGACTCATCAGTGTCCTTCCATTGGAATGGGGGGGGGGGGTGTGCAGCTTTTAAGTCTCTAAACTTTGAGAGATGGATTCCATCAGTAAAGCATTTGGTTCCACCCTTCTCTGAATGATTTACAATTTAAATTGGAAGATTCCCATGGAGAAACATGACTTTGATTTATTTTCTTTTATTTTTTTTTTTCCCCTCACAGGAGCCTGAACTTCCCAAAATCCCCCTTCCCAGGGATGCTGCTGGGAAGAGATGTGCTGCAGCTCCTCTTTCGGGAGGGCTCAGAGGCAAGGCTGAGTCACAGCAAGGAAACACATACTGGACAGTAACAAAACACATCTGTCCTGTGCAGCCGCATCCCAGATGTGAGTCACATCCTCTCCCTCTGCACTTTCAACCCCAGGCACTGCGTTCAGACAAGGTCAGTGCAGCTCCCTGGCTGGCCATGGGGGGGGGGGTAGTGGTGTCTTGGCTGAAATACTTTCATGAGGGGTTCACCTGAGCACTGATTTTTTTTCACTGCTGGTTCCCCAAAGGGCATTGAGATGCATTGAGAGAAGTCTTTGCCATGTGCTCAGCCTAATTTGCCCCTCCAAAAGCAAAGCGGGATGTATAAAGGCTGGAAAAACTGGAAAATCCCAGTCCTTTCCTGCCAGCATGCTTTCTCTCCCAGCAGATCCCTCTGGAGCTGGATGAATATAATGCTCGAGGATGCTTTCTTGCATCTGTGTCACGTGCTGGGGGATTTGCTGTGTCAAGCATCAGCCCAGTGGCTGTGGGTCCTGCCAGGACACGTTTGTGGGTCCATAGGAGCCACCAAGCACAAGGATGGCCTCGGATGTCTGCCTGGCACTGGTGATGAGCATCTCCTTGGGCAAAGCATCAGCTTCGGCACCGCTGCTCCTGCTGCTATTTCTGACAGCTCTGTGAGAGTTGTTTGTGGGTTTATTCCAGCCCTGGGGCTTTTCCACGTGTTGTGGCTCCCTGTAAACCCCAGGGAGGAGGATACACGCAGAGCCTGGCTGAGCAGGCTGGCCTGGGGTGGGGGGAGCTTGGGCTGGCTTGGGGTCCAGAGCCCCCACCAGCAAGAAATCCCAGCCCCAATCCTGGGAAGCTCTTGCAAAGGCCTAAAGCCTTGTGTGTGCTCTAGCTGGGAATGCAAGTGGAGATAGAAGGATGATTTTTCCTCTTACAGCCAGGGTGGAGGCAGGTGTTTTTCCCCCTGGGATGCTGGGTTTTACCCAGCACTGCACCCTGTGGGCAGCTGATCTGCTCAGCTGCATCCCTAAGCTTGTGTTTTATGAGCCATTTCTGCAGTTTCCCCATGAAATGGGACATTTTTGGCTGCCACCATGGGACAGAAACCCCAGGGGGCAAGGAGGGACGTGGGGCCTCTCGTGTCACCTCTGCACAAGGTCACCTTCTCCAGCCTTTAGCTCTTAATCAGCGATAAACACCTCCTCCTCCCTGGGGTCAGGCACCCAGGGGCTGAGAAGCCCTGCAAATGGGAAATCCAAGGATGTGGCACAAAAAAAAAGAAAAGACTGAGGTCCTCAGGGGATTAGCGTGGGGCTGGCAGCCAGCAAAGCTGTTCCCTCACCAAAGGGAGGCAAAATTGAGCAGTTTTCCTTGGCCAGCCTCTCCAGTCACTGCGTGTGCCACTTCCAGGCAGGATGCTTTGACAGGGCAGGGGACAGGAGGGACAGGCAGGGCCACCGCTCCCTGCCCGCAAGCTCCTGGCTTGGCTGTTGCTCAGACAGTGCTGGAAATGGGTCTGAAATGACTTTTCCCTACTGCAGTCCCATGGGGTGGTTGCTTTTGCCTGTGAGTTTTGGCATTCAGCCCCTCCTGATCCCTGCAGAGGGGAGGCTTGGAGAGGAGCCGGTCCCCGGAGCAGACGAGGAAAAGGATGCTCGAACATGCTTAGTTGGGAGGCCAAGTTTCCCAAGATGGCACTGTGGTGTTTTTTAATAAGCTGACACTGCCAGCAGAAAGGGGAAAGGAAAAAAAAACCCAAAACCCAACACAACAAAACCCTCCTGAATAACACGCGTCTGGTGCAACTGCGCAGGGCAAATATTTGACATGCTGAATAAATGAGCAGGAGGGAGACGTCAGGCTCTTGCACCGGGGAGCTCTGACTCATGTTCCCACAGCAAGCAGCACTTCAGACACCTTCCCTGCAGGCAGCTGCCAAATGTCCCCGTCCCCTGAGCGCTGCACGCAGAGGCGAGCGTGCCCACGCCTCCGCTCGCAGCCGGGGATCCTGGCTCAGCCCTGGCAACACGGGGGGCAATTAATAGCCCAGGGTGGGCTGGAGCAGCCTCCTGGGTGATGGAGCAAGGGGAGTGTCTGGGAGGGGGGTCCCGGGTTGTATCTGCTGGTCTGGCCCCTCCTCCTCCCCTCTGTTTCTGAGGGATGCTGAGCTCTGATGCGATTGTTACACTTGGGATGCTCTTATTGCCCAAGCAGCCTGGATGTGCTGCAGCCCCCTCGCTGTGCGTGGTGGGCTTCACCTCCTGGTTTGGGCTGAAAATATAATGCAATTCCCTCCCTCCTGAGATGTATTTTAAGCTTGTGCTAAAGCAGCAGCGTTTTTTTGGCCGGGTCGGGTGGGAAGCTCGTTGGTGCAGCAGGAGCGAGCGTTTCAGCAGAGCCCTGGGGGTTTTTTTTGCCCAGGAAAGCAGAAGATCTCAGCCGAGCCCTCATTTCCCATCAGGGCACCGTTTGTGCGCGGGAGGGGATGACCTGCAATTCAATCTCCAGCATGAAAACCTCCGCTTTCAGTACAATACCGCCTGTGTCCTGCTGCAGACGAGCCACCCCGGCTGGGGACAGCCTGTCCCTGCCTCGTGCTCAGCCTGGTGGCACTGCCTGCCCGGAGGGGGACAGCTTGTGCCTCTGAGGACAGAAAGTATTTTGCCATGTGCTTTGCTTTTGCTGCGTGCGTGTGACTGTGAATTGTTCTCCCCCCGCCGGCTGCGTCCTGAGGTTTGTGGATATGAAAGCCCACGTCTCTTTTCTTCTTTCTAATTGCTATAATTTGTCCGGCTCTTCCCCACGGTCAGGAGCAAGGCTTGGCTTTGAGCTCCCTCGGTGGATTTCTTTTGGTTTTGATGCTGTGCAAAAAAAAAAACCAACCCCCAAACCCCAACCCCTTGTGTTATGCCCTGTACGTGCATCCCGTGCATGGGTAATTTTGCTTGCTGGAGTAATTTCCTCGCCCCCAGTGGGACTTCTCTTGTGAATAAAGCTATGTGGGATCAGAGTCTAAAAACCACAGCCTGGGAAATTTATGCAGAGGAGGGAAGGAGGGAGATTGTTCCTAGCAGGCGACCAGCGGGGCTGATTGCTGTTCTCATTGCAGGCAGAGGGCTGGGCTGGGGCTAATTAGCAGGCGGTGGGATGGAGGGCAGAGAGCGATCGCTTGCAAATTATCTCAGTGCAAAGGTTGATGCTTCCAGCCCTGGATGCTGGGGTGGTGGGTGCCTGGGGGGCTGGCAGCGCTTCCCTGCACCCGTGCCAGGTGTGGAGGGCTCAGTTGGGGCTCCTGCTCTGCTCCTACCTGGGTCTTCCAGCATCCTGGAGCATGTGATGCTTTTTCCTCTCCTGGGAAGGAAGAGGAGCTCGGCCAGCTGAGCTGGGGCTGCTCTGCTCCGGCGGTGGAGGGAGAGGGTAAGGCTGCTGTGAAGGCAAGGGCTTGAGCAGAAGGTGCAAGATTAGAGAAAAGAGAATAGTTGAGGAAAACACTTCTCTGTTTGCTTTGAAGTCTGAAATCTGAAGTATCCAGGGCAGGAAAGAGTAAAGGCTGATGGTTTTGCCTGGGGCATGGGGAGAGTGCCAGGCACAGACTGGGCTGAGCCCTGAGCTGAGGGCACAGAGCAGCATGGACCTGGGGAAGGGACCGGGCTGTGACAGGACACATCCCCCGAGTCCCGCTCCTGTGGCACCCACAGTGATGTTCCCCATCCATGGGGCACTTCCCAGGAGCTGCTCCCATGGCCGGGCTCCTTCTGCGCCCCTCCACAGCAGCACCCATCCCTGGGGACCCTGCAGCCCCCGGCACTCAGCGTGATGCCCCTCCAGAGCCGCGTGTCCCCAGGCAGCAGCCCTGGGGGACCGCCCTGCCAGCACCGCCTCCCCAGGTGGCCTTGTTTTGCTCGGCAAAGGCGGATGGGAGCCACCATCTTCTGAGCGAAGAGCATTTTTAATCTCCTGCTCCCGCTCCGTGCAATTAACTTGATTCCCTCCCCTCGTTTCCTGCAGAGGTTTAATTAAAATGCATTGTTCGCCTCGCCAATTATTTGCTCTGTCCCCCGGATAACCTCTGTGCAGCGGCTTGCTTGTTGGGGCTTTTTTT
>VZRW01009976.1:54167-65672 GCA_013398125.1 Aegotheles bennettii | reverse complement strand
GCTCTCAAAACCCCTGAAATTTGGCTTGTTTTGTCCTTGGACCTCGAGCTCTGTTCAACTCTCCTGGCTGGGCAAAGGGGCTGAGTGGATTCTCCATGGGAACATGGGACTGCCTGCAAACAGTATTTTCTGTTATGGTCACAGGAACCTCCCATGGCTTCCTCCTCCACACAGCACATAGCATTTTCAGCAGCTTGGAAACCTTCCCATGAGCCAGTCTAGCTTCACTGTTAGAAATCCAAGCTCCCACCACCCCTAATGTCTTTCCCACATGCCCTAATCCAGGAGAAAAAATTCTGTGTAGGTGCTGACAAAGTGGGGACTTAACACATCCTTACCCATGGGAACACATCATGTGTCTGAGGAGCAAGTAAGCTATGGCGCAGTCTGAACCACTCACTCCTCATCATGCCAGTGGCTGGCATTGTCAAAGATGTGGCTGCACATCATCCCCTGGCTCACCACTTGATCAAGGGGATGATCTGACAGCCCAGCAATCTGGACGATGTGCATTTTCCCAGTGCTCCTCTACCATCACCACTGGACCTCATCTCATCCTCCTATGGGGGTGTTAACATAAAATTCATATAGGAACGGTAAAGGAGAGCCAGGGCTACCTGGGACAGAGGGACTGGCTCTGTGGAGCACAGATAGTCCTTACAGAGGCATGGGTGCAACATCCTGACAGATGGTGAGGAGCACAGGTAACCTGTGACTTCTGTTAAAGTAAAACTTGGTGTTTTCTTAAATCTCAGTACAGAAAGTGCAGAAGAAAAACCCACACAATTGTGATTTCTTGGGTTTTGTCCTTGTCCTTTGTTAACAATCTTGCTGCCGTGACAAAAACTGTATACAGGTTTACTTAGAGAGTGGTAAGTGCTTTCCTTATGATAGATTACTGTCTTCTTGGGTCCTCCTGGTGTTAGTAAGGGTTAGCAGTTTCCCTTACCTGCTTCAGCATTGATGGGTAAGTGCTCTTTACTATGTCAGGTACTGTTTGATTACTCATTTCCCCTCTCCCCAGTATGTACACACAAATATTTAGGATGACCAATTGCTATTCCTCTATATAAGCCTCCACAGCCACTGCTCTCACTTGACCAGAACAAAACAGCAACCTCTGTCTTCAAATAAAGATCACACTCTGGATGAGGAGCCATTTCCTTGCCAACGAGGTAAGTACATGAACAATATTAGGGAAAAAAAATTATATACTAACATATTTCTTGAAAGATTTCCAGCATCTTGTCCTGAAATTCTCAGAATCCTCCCTTCAGAGTTCTGTATGCAGTATTTATCTCGATGGTTTAGGAGGAGGAAACAACACTACACTTTTCGTGTCATCAGTGAAAAATGTGGATGAAATCCACTCACTTTCAACAGAGAAAAGGCCTACTCCCTCCTCTCCCTCACTGCCACCTCCACAGCCTTCACTGCAAATGGAATGTTCCTCTTGGACTGTTTGAAATGAAATGCTTTTATAATTTTAAAATGGACGCAGCCTTCAGCGAGTAAGAGCTCCTGAGAAAGGCCTTTTCAGTGATAGAATAACAGTTTACAGTTTTTGATCTGAAGATTTTATTTCCACCTGAAATTTGTCAGGCACAGACCTTTCAGGTACAACAAGCCTCCCTACAAGTCACAACAGTGGCCATCAGCAAGCACAACAGTACTCTAAAAAAACATTGTGCAGAAAGACAGCTTTAAACTTTGTCAGAAGTGAGGAAACAAAAAGTAAGAGACTGAAGTAATTATTTTCACCTTACTTTTCCATGGCTGCTGCTGGTTTTGTGAAAAATGACATATGCTTTGGCACCTTTGAAATTCAGAATCAGAAGATTTCATAAAAATACCAGATTCTCATGGGAGAAAAACAACAGAAGCCCCATTTCTTTCTAAAGAAAGCTGAGGTATAGAGAGACACTGGAAGACTCCTGGGACCCCCAGGCTGAGATCTATTTCAGATCATCCATTACAGCTCAGCTGGCTGCAACCATTCTCTTTCCAAGTGCTCAGAAATTCACAATCAAATTTTTTTGAGTCAGATCAACAGCTTTTAAAAGCAAAACCAGACATCCAAAATGCCTCTCTGACTCAGCCCTGTGAGATAGCATAATCAATTAACTCTGAATACACAGAATGCAAATCATCATCTATGAAACGTGAATGCTGCTTCATTCATGGACCAGTGGGGGTTTGCAGAAGAGGTCTCCTGGATCCTACTAACTCTGGTCTCTGCTGAATAGGGAAGGGAGGGGCAGAAGTGAAAATGTTGCATTTACTGATCTGACAAAGCAGTCATTACACGGAAATTCAAATATACTCAGTTACAAAACAAATTATTTGAAAGAAATTGAATTT
The DNA here is from genome assembly GCA_013398125.1 of Aegotheles bennettii. NCBI lineage: Eukaryota > Metazoa > Chordata > Aves > Caprimulgiformes > Aegothelidae > Aegotheles > Aegotheles bennettii. The sequence goes on along the minus strand of VZRW01009976.1, from coordinate 63,311 downwards.
CTGACATCAAAAGAACTGGGACAGAATCTCCATGGAAGTATCCATTTCCTTACAGTAAAAGCTTCAACAGCAACAGTTAAATCCCCAGTTTCATCTCAGCAACAATAGATCCTATTCCTCTTTCACCCATTCAGAACCAAAACCACCCATAAATCAAAGTACTTCTTGCTCTTTAGAGCTTCAATCTTATTTACTCTCCTACGTGAAAAGTATCACCACTATCAAATTCCAAATGATTTCATCCCTTTCAAAGAACAGGCAGTATTGAAATGATACTAAAGCAATAAAAAAACTACTTTGAAGATTAACTGTGTCTAAGCTATCAGTGACAAAGCAACTGTAAACTATCATTGAACAATTTAAAAGAAATAAATTATTTTTATTATTATAAACGGAAAGTAATACTAGTGTTATTGCATTTAAAATTAGGTGTGCAATTTTCAGGAAATCAATAAATAAACATTCTGCAGAAGTTATGCTATCCTCATGAAAAAGCCACAATACACGGAAAAACAAAGGGTACATTCCTGGTCTGAGTTGAATGTACAGCAAATCAGGGATGTTTCCAAATAAATTTATAGAATTCACAGATACAATCTTACATATTTAAGAGAAAGCAGCTAATGTTGTAGTCAATGTTAACCAAATGTTTCTCACAGTAATAATAATATCACAATGGTTTTGTAACTCAGAACACCAGATGGCCCTCAACACTGATGTACTTTGACACTGTGGCTTTAATTGACACTGAACTGCCCCAAATCACTGCAACAAATACAGCATCATAATGAGCACATATTATTCCTGCTTTCTCTTAAATTACATCTAGGACTTCATAAAGTGGATAGCTGTGCTTTCGTGAGATGAAGAATACCTTTGTAAAAGTGACGGGTATGCTAGCATCCAGCTGTATGTGATCTGCAAGCTCTGTAAACTGCTGCTGCTGTTTCTGTAACGTCTCTAGCAATCTTGTAATTTCCTGTTTGGCCAACACTACTCGGCAGTCATCCTGAACAGGCAGAGAAAACAAAAACATGTTTTTCCTTTAGTAACTTACTTAAAATAACCAAACACAATGTAAATATGGTGTCTGGAAATAAAGCATTTTAAACAAAAATACCCTAGCTAAAGAAAATCACATTTACAAAGTAGGTTTATTTAAAATTGCAATACAAATGTGTAGTGTCAGGCTTTGTCATTCTTCCTTAATTAACTAACATATACTAAATAGTTCTAAAAAATTATTTCTGTGACATGTCTTAGTCCTGTAGGAATAAGAATATAAATTATAAGAGACAGTAAAGTAATACATAAAGAATATTTATATCATTCACATATTCCAGCTGCTGGAATAGAGGAACTGTCTTGCAGCATACAGCCACACATTTAACACAAAAAGGTTAAGATCCACCCATTAATGATGGGAGCATTTGCATAGTTAAAAGTACATCTGACTAAGCAACTAGACATTAGCTCTATACAAATTAAAAAAAGAAAAAAGTCCAAATAAAATATCAATTAAGTAACTTCTCACACTCAGTTTACCGTTCACTACATATAGTATTTACTTCTTGCTATCGGCAAATTAAGTGAATAATGGACCAACCAGATACCCTCATACAGCCACTTCCTTAACACAATATGTTGAATTACCTGTACTACAAATGCTACCAAAAGTTTCTTAGTTCTAAAACATTTTTTCCTACCAACCTTGTATTACAACTATCTTCAAACACTCATACTGATAATTCCAACTGTAACCTTCCCATAAATCTTGTAGGTTTTTTGCTTTAGTTTCATCTCTCCTTCCCACTAACCTCACAAATAACCAGAAATTACTTCAGACAAGAGAATCACAGCACAGGATTGCCAGAAACTGGAGGATTTTATGCTTTTGTACTGACTATCCTCGTGTAACCCCTAGTAATGAATACTTCAGTCTCATGTTCTATCATTACTGTTTCAACATTTTAAAGGAAACAAAAATGCAGAGTACCATCTAACCTTCTTGTGTGTAGCCTAAACTTAATCTGCAGTTTCCTGTATCTTGCACAATCTTACAGCTCACTTGCCAACCTACCTGTTGTAAAGTCTTTTCACAATGAAGGCAAGCTGTTGAAACCTGTGACAAGAGGATGGTCATGTCTTCTTGCTGTTGCCTAAGCCAAATCAACTTCTCTCTCACGTGAGCATCAACAACACTAAGAGCCATTTCCTCCTGACAACAAAGGGTTTCACAAAGATCAGAAAAATAGGCTCAAACACATGAGACAGCATACTCTGCAGTCCCTGGTACCTACAGTGTAACAGTCAAGAGATCCAGAGGATTAAAGACACCAGTTGATTCCAGGAGTACATTTTTCATTTTACTCCAGTTTCTAACTTATGTTCACATCTGCTTGGCTGCGTCACAGTTCGAGTCCCAGTTACACAGAAAGTCTTATTAAACCTAAACATCCTCCAAGAAGTTATTCCAATAATCAAGTAGCTTATTTGTATGTATATACACCTCCAGGGGAAAAAACCTGAATAGTATCACAGCACCTAAGAACATATGCAATTTGTCACAGTACTTCAATACTGCATTAGCAGTTACAGTTTTCCCTACTACCTCCCTATTTTCATGTAGCCTAAAAACACTGTAACAGACTAGAAGATTCCCTCTTATATGCCAGCTTAAGCCTCAGTACCACATTGGCAGACATAAGAACTTATGGTCTTGTCTTATAAAACCTAGGTATACTTTTCAAAGAAATTTCTTATCTTTGTTATTACAAAAAGCAAATATTCTGTGCATGTGGGAGAAAAAAAAGCATACATGTTCAGTATGGGCCATTCCAACTCCATCTTCAACTATTTGTTCTCCTCCTTCTATATGTTGAACAATTCCAACTAATTTTCTGGAATAATCTGAGATTTCTTCTGTGAAAGTTCTTATACAGTGGGCCATGTCTAAAATGGATGCACGAATCTGGTTTGCTTCTGGTTCCAAGACAGAATGCTATTAATTAAAAGAAACATATTAAAGATCAAACATAAATATATTCCTTAATAATATTTTTTATTTTACTACATATTTAATATATTCATGTGTGTATGCTTATGTGTTTATTTATACATACATATATAAGAAAGGCAAGTAGGAATTTAAAACCATCTTGCAATTTAAAATGCAATCACCAGTAACGGATTATGCTGAGACTAAGATAGGCATCTAGAAGCTACACAAGTAAACACACAAATTTGCCTGTTCACCATAATCAATTATAAAAAAAGAAGGGGGGTTAGGCTGCACCAGGTTGGGTGAACCTAATGTTTCCATGATGAAAATAACTTCCGATGACTCAATACTGTGAGAAGTTAAGAAAAGCATCAGATTGTCCATCTAATACGTAAATAACTTATTGTGGTCTTAGAAATAATGATGTGGGTTTTTTTCTTGTAATTTTACCATGGCAGTTACCTGAAATGAAGGGAAAATGAAAGAACTGCATGAAGTTACTTCTATTAAGAATCTACCCTCCTTTGTACTTTAATTTGATGAATAACTATGCAAGCTACCCCACAGCATGCCTAGAAACAAATTATTAGCAGTACCTTATGACCTTGATGCTTCCCATATTCTTTGCAGACACAACACATAAGAGGACTCCCCTGGCAGCCCTCTTCTAAACAAACAAACTCAATGGCGTGCACTTGGTGTTGGGAGCACATAGTCTTCTCATGAGGCTTATCAGCAAGAGGCACACGCCTGTGTTTTGCTAGTGTCTTTGTAGAATGAGTAAGCTGGGAACAGTCAGCGCACAGGTGAGTGGCACAAACAGTGCAATACACAGATGCAACGTGGGCTTCATCTTCATCACAACGAATGATACTCTAACAGAAGAAAAAAAAAGACAAAAATGTAAGTTTTTAACATTTAATCCAAACAGAAAAAAATCAGAAGACCTGCAACCAGTACAAGCCTGAAAACAGGCTTCCTTTAAAAGTTCTACACTAATAAATATTTAGACTACTTTGAAAACTTAATTTTAAGTTCTCAATAAATTTTTTAAAAAGAAGTCAGTTTTCTTTACAGTCAGCTCCAAGAAATTAGTTTAGAGGTGTTCAGTGATTTTATAAATGCAAACTTCATTGGAAGTTGTAAAGATTTGGAGGATAAAATCATACAGGTTCCAGTCATTTCTTCCAACGCAGTCATCACAGACCAAAGAATTACAAAGTTACAGACGAAAAATATCAATGGACAAACAGGCACTTAGGACAGTGATCTATTCCTAGAATGGCGGTTGTGAATACTGAAATGATTAAAGTAGCTAGTTTCGATAATGAAGCACTGTCACATGATGTAGTGATATCAAATGACTATAAACTCAAGCAGAAAAGTTGAAGTCTTTACAAAGAGTTCCTAAGAAGGTTGAGAAAACTGCCCTTAAATCACTGTAAATAAAATATCCAAATGAGAAACCTTTCCTAAAAATATTAAAAGCTTAAAAAAGGGGAAAAAAGCATGCATGCTTGGCAATAACTTTTTATTTTCTGCTTTAGTCAGTACAGATTAGCATTAAATATGAAGCAATTAATCGAAGCCTTAATACTAGATACTGAAAGACAATAAAATCATTAGTAAAATTACATTTGACAAAGAACTGATTTTCTTTTTCTTTTTTTTTTTTTTTCTGTTTAGAGATAACCTTAAGCAAATGTAACATTTTTTTTTGCTTTTTTGAAAACTCAGTACCTCTCCAGACAGACCAACAGCTTCTTCTGCTGTCCCACACTGCCCAGCCGGTCCATTCTGCAACCGTTCCAAGAGTTCCAGCAAAGCAAAATTCTTTTTCAAGCCCCAGACACCAGAATCTCCTATTTTTGAGGAAGGGGTAGATAAAGGGGAGGAGAGAAGAAAAACCTCAATCAAATACCGTCATGAGAAGTTCCACAAATCATAGTAGAGATTCTAATAAATATTAAGAGCACATTAACTACAGTGATACTAACTACAGTGAGATACAACTACCACTTTTTCCCTATAAGCTCACAATACCTTTCTATCCTCTTCCTTCCTTTCATCATGGAACTAATTAATATTTATGCAGATTTTCCCTATTTAAAGAATGCCAAGCTTATAAAAAATACACAAAAACTCAGTCAAAATACTTGTAAAATAATCTGCAACAGCTAACAACTTAAAATAAGGAACACAAACTCTAATGTACACCATGAAAAATATTTTGTATAACTACATACAGTGAATATTTCTACTGTGCTAAGAGAAGCTGTGAAGAATTCACACTGTCAGACTTCATACTCCCTGAATCACAAAATGCAACACCTATTGCAGATTTCAGTCCAGTAAAAACCTGAGTAAGAGTTACAATATTCAGAAAGACAGATACATACAACACTATTTGACAGAGCAAAAAAGAAGCTTTCATGCTCCCTAGAACAATGTGGAAGTCCATGTCTATTCCTGTATCATTCTCATTTTGTAGAGGTTAACATGAAGTAATGTGATGAGAAGCAAAACCAGAAAACCAGAATTACATCCCAATGGCTACTGCTAAATGCTACCTGCATAGGCCACGTAGCATGTAAGAGCCCTAGTGACTGCTTCTCCAAGTATCATCCCTTGACATTTTTTGGCATCATTGTCATTAAATTTAAAGACATATTCTCTGTTGTAAGGTAAAGATGCCTCAAGAGATGAAGCATCATCTTTGAATACTGGATCATTACTTTCTAGTCATCACAGAATCACAGAACAGTTGAAGTTGAAACAGATCTCTGGACATCACCTTGCCCAGTCCCCCTGCTCCAGCAGAGTCACCTAGAGCTCGTTAGCAAAGATCACAGCCAGGCAGCTTTTGAAGACCTCCAAGGAGGAACATTCCAACACCTCTCTGGGCAAGCTGTGCCGGAGCTTGGTTATGCTTGCAGTCAAAATTGTTTCCTTATGTGCAGACAGAACTGCCCATCTTTCAGTTTGTACACATGCCTCTGGTTCTGCTACTAAGCACACTGAAAAAAGCCTGGCTCTGTCTTCTTTATGCCCTCCCTTCAGATATTTGTAAGATATCTCACCGCCTTCCTTCATATGAGAGGTGCTCCAGACTCTCCATTATCTTACTGGCCTTTTGCTCTAGTAGCTCCACATCTCTATTGTACTGGGGAGCCCAAAACTGGACACAGCACTCCAGGTGTGGCCTCACCAGTGCTGAGAACTCAAAGCCAGCCTCCAGCTCTTTGTCCTATTCTCTTCTCTCATTCTCTTCCCAAATGAAAGAATTAAAATCACAGAGTATCTCCAGTTGGAAGGGACCCAAAGGATCATCAAGTACAAGTCCCTGCTCCTTACAGGACTACCTAAAACTAAACCATAGGACTAGGAGCCTCATCCAGATCCTCCTTGAACTCTGACAGGCTTGGTGGTGTGATCACTTCCCTGGGGAACCTGTACCAGTGACTGACCATCCTCTGAGTGAAGAACCTTTTGCTAATGCCCAATCTGAACTTCTCCTGATGCAGCTTCATTCTATTTCCTCATGTTCTATTGCTAGTCACCTCTGCCACCTCGCTGAGGAAGCTGTAGGCTGCCTTGAGGGTCTTTTCAGTCTTCTCCAAGCTGAACAAACCAAGTTACCTCAGCCGCTCCTCCTAAGACGTGCCCTCAAGATCTTTCACCATCTTGGTCGCTCTCCGCCAGACACTCCCTAACAGTTTGATGTCCTTTCCATACTGAGGCACCCAAAATTGCACACAGTACTAGAGGTGGGTCCACACCAGTGCAGTGTAGAGTGGGACAATCACCTCCCTCGACTGGCTGGCTATGCTGTGCTTGATGCTCCTCAGGACACTGTTGGCCCCTTTGGCTGCCAGGGCACATTGTTGACTCACATTCAACTTGTAATCAACCCAAACCTCTAGATCTCTTTCTGCGACGCTCTCCAGCCTCGCAGACTCGAATTCATATGTATGACCAGAATTACCCCAGGATTAAATGTCTCCACTTTGTCTATGTCCTTATTTGTGAGGTGACCAACTACATCAAGCAAAGGATCAATGTTATTTCTAATCCTTCTCTTGCTGTTACCATATTTTCACTTTCTGGCCAGCTTGAATTTTAATCGAGCTTTTGTCACACAAATTTTCTCTCTGTGGTGGTAGACAGCATCTCTGCAGTCCTCCTTTGTCATCTGTTCTTCCTTCTACCATCTACTTTTCTTCCTAAGTTCTAGAAGATCCCTGCTCAGCCAAGCTGGCCTTCCATGCTGCTTGCTTGACTTCTGACACTTTGGAATTGCCTGCTCCTGCGCTCTAAAGAGATGGCTCTTAAAAAGTGATTTACATATAATGCAGAAAGCACCTAGCAACTTTCTCTCAGTGGAGTTGTTATATATAAAGAAAAAACCCCATACTTTAGTAGTATGCTACCAGGCATTCCTCAAATGGGATGTTTGCCATTTTCAAGCACCCAGTACACAGAATTTGAGGCTCTACTCAATATACAATGTCTAGAAAGCTGTATTTGATTAACTGCAATAGACTGACTACCATTGCTGAATCACAACTATATATGTTTGGAAATCAGGAACAATTACAGATGGACTATCTGAGAATAGAGGTGTTTTTAATGGAGGTTAGTATTTAATTCACAAAGAATTTCCAGAATTCCTTGTCAGATGTTTACGTAAGTGTATAGAAGCTACTAACTTCAGGAAAAAAAAATAGCAAGGGGGTTGTTAGCTTTGAGAATGATAGAAGGTACTTTACCAGCAGTGCACAGGGTAGTGACAGATGTACATTTATGTAGTTAAGAAGATACCTGAAAATGCCACCTTCTATTTAAACAGAATCTGTAGGACCTGAAATCGATTTATGTGTTTTATGACGGAACTTTCAAACTGTGTTTGTAAGACAAGAAAAGGTTGCTGCAGTCACTTTTTAGAGTGTGGGACAACGCTATCTGAACAAAACTACGTAAGTCTGCTGCTTTTGTAAATCGAACTATTTGTTTCATACTTCATGCAAATATACCCATCTAAGAATATGAGCCAAACTTTTAGTGAACTTCTGTTCTTCACTGTAAAAAAATAATACATAGTACAGTTCGTTACCAAATTCAAGTAACTTCTTTATTTGATTTATGCTTTGATTCAAGCACAATCCAGAAAATACAATTTTAGAAAACAATGCCAAAACCAGAAAAAAGTTGGGCTGCCTCACATCATTCAGATGTAAAGACTAGCGTACAGCAACTAGAGCCTGAGGTTGGTTCCAGATGATGCCTAAAAACTTACATTTTCAGTCCATGTATGTGATGTCTGACAGAAGTCTACATCTGACAAGAACTCACTGAAATCATATCACCCAAGTTTTCCCAAAGAGAATGCCCAAGCTACTTGAGTTGTCTGGTTCTCCTGAGTGTTGTTTCTTAACTCGATAATTAAGCTGCCCTGTGGTGGTCTGGTAGGTGTATGCCCTCTGCATCCTTATGGAATTCAGATGTCATCCCACTGATCCTATAAATAGATTAAGTCTTCCTTCTTCAGTACTAAGATTTATCAAACACTCCATACATTCTGATACATTATTAGTGAGAAAGTGCTGTTCTAAATGAACACACAAACACCAACTACTGTTAGCAGCAAGCAGTTATGAGAAGCAGCAAAATGAAGTAACCATCCCAAATACTCATGTTTTACCACTTCATACTTATGTACACATAGCCAGAGAATAATTAGTGTTTTCATGGTTGTAAGAATATAGATCTTCAGTTCCTGCAGGAGTCTGGATTTGCAGCACACAGAGTATACATGGCTATAAAGGCTCTTTGTAGAAAACACTGTTCAAATATAGTCACTGCATAAAAGGCAATGCTTTTAAGAGCTAGATATGTTACGATATTGTTTGTAAGGAAGAATACACAAAAGCAAAAAAAAACCCAACAGACAGATATGGAAGTTCTTCTGTCTTCAGGTTCAGCTTGTTAAGAATTATTCTCTGTACTGGTTTTGGCTGGGATTGAGTTAATTTTCTTCACAGTAGCTAATATGCAGCTATGTTTTGGACTTGTGACCAAAACAGTGATGACAACACACTTGTATTTTAGCCATTGCTGAGCAGTCCTTGCACAGCATCAAGGCT
>VZRW01009976.1:0-46383 GCA_013398125.1 Aegotheles bennettii | reverse complement strand
GCTTGTCTTTTCCCCTCTTCGCTTGCCCCTTAACCTCACGCCTAACGCACAGTTCCTTACCGGGCTCTGACAACGCTGGAAAGCCTGAATCTGTTTTCACCTTACTTCAGCCAACAGGCACATGGACTGTCATCTTGTTCTGACCGTTTATAAATGCTGCTAGTTAAGCAGGAGCAATAAATAGTTGGTTAAAATCTCAATTCTGCAAGCGTTCTAAATCAGTGAGGGTGCTGATGTGGATGAAGTCGTGCAAATGTGCGGGTGGTTTCGTAGCCCATCGTCTGCCCTTTACCAGTTTTACAGAGAGAGTTTTTAATGGTGTCTGTGTGTCACAGTGGAATCTCTTAACCATAATTCAAAGGTCAAACAGCCCTTTTTCATACATGTACACACACGCAATGCAGCCAAAAGCCTGCAAACGTGAGACATCATCAGCTGACATTACAAATCCATTTTAATAGTAATTCATTCAATGCAGAAAGCTTTATGATGGAGCTTTTTGCCTTTGTAAAAAACAATGTGATCTTTGGGTCCGTATTGAATTTGTTGCAGTGTCCAGGCTGTAGGTTTTGCAAAAGAAGTGAGAAAGGTATCAAGATTTCTTTGCATTGTGACCACTTTAAACAAAGTCTTGAGTGTAATGATTAAGCGATCCCAGATTTTATTTATTTTAGTGTCATTGTACATTGCTGACCTCAGGTAGGGAACCTGAAGTGATTGCAAGCTTGTTAGGGGGGGGGAAACAGGAAAGCAAGAGAGAGCATATTATGTAATGTCTCTTAGCAGTGTTTGAGTCCTCTCCTCTCCCCAGCATTTAATATAATCTTTGTATGAAAGAAAGCAATGATATACAAAGTATAAACTCTCTAAGGACTTAATGAGACTTTTAGTCTAGGAGTCTAATAAATTAACAAATTATTAAGTCCTTAAGTTAAGGACTAAGAGGATGGTTTCATGTGTTGCTCGGAACCTCTGAAACTAAAGCTTAAATGTGTAGTTCTGATAAAAAATGGAAGCAGACAACTTTAATTTGCCTATAACACTTCCCTTTTAACCTGTGATTTTAAAACCTGCTGTATCAGTGAGTACTACTTCAGGAAGGGTTTTTGTAACACAGATATTTTCTAGTTGCTTTATATGCCCTGAATTAAAATGTTGAAGTGTAGGATGAAAACACTTTTTAAAAAAATGTATTTGTTAAATTTGAGAAAATAGGCAGTAGTAAATGTATGCCTCTTGATGTGCATCACGACAGTATAGCAAGAATAATGGCAGGTGGATGGCAAGTATAAGATGGTGATAGTAAAAGAATACTCTTGGGAAAGAGTGTTGAGTGAACTGTGTGCATATGATAATGTTTAGTGTGCTGAAGTTATGCTAGTAATAATGGGATACAGTCTCTAATGTTCAGCCTGGATAAAGTAGAATGTATATCTCTTATTTTTATTACGTGTTACTTTTTTGTAAAATATCCTGGCAATGTTTTTCTTAATATGGTAGTATCTTACTTTTTTGTAATACTTCCGCTTTAGGTCCTGTTTTCCACTGATCTTTGCAGCACGGGGGCAAGGAAATTCTTGTAAATAAGATGTTTCAGTTTAGATTTGAGAATCCTAATCAAGAGACTGTTCCTTTTCTTAAGAATAACTGGATTCCTACTGTACAAGCATGGAAGTGGTCTTGCATTATCGACCACACCAGGGAGATCTAATAAAACTGCAGAAATTTGCAGAAGCAGCAATGAAGGAGTTTCCTATTCGTCAGTTACCCAGATTTGCACCCTGGTTTCCAAATGATTTATACAGACTTCCCCTCAAACCAAAAAAGCAGCCACCTGTTATTTCCTGTGAGGAAGCAGAAGAACTGAAAAAACTTTCTACACCTTCAGAATATGTTACAGGATCATATGATTATGACTGCACAAAAAATCTCCTTGAGTTTCAGTGTAACGTGAAACATGGGCAGACTTTAATCCAAGCACAAACTGTTCACAGACCAGTTAACTTGGAGAAACAAGGAGAACTGCCACCTAATGGACAACAAAAATTGAAAAGGTCTTGGAGTGTCTCTCTTCCTAGCCCTAAGCTTAAAGAAAAGATTCTTCCTTTGTCTCAAGAACTGCAAAATAATTTGGAAAGACTAAAACTTCATGCGTTTTATAGAGCAAAGTGGACAATTGAACAGTCTATTTGTAATAATCAAAATTTGGAGGACATTTGGATAAAACTGAACAGACTCATCAAGCAGAATGAATTGCCATCTTGCAATGCTACTATCCAGAGATCTGTGGGACAGATATGGATTTTCTGTGATATATTATACTGTGAATATGTTAGAAATATTCTTAGGGAAAAGCTGAGCCTTACCGAAAAAATGAATTTGATTGTACATAAATTTGGAATTATATTTAGTTTATAATTGTAAGAGAGAGCTTCATAATAAGATTGCTGTCTGAAGTACTAGAGTTTTTAAGCAGCTTAGAATATACAAACTTCAGAACAACTGATGAATTAACGAGGAAAAGACTACTTAATATTTGTTTGCTACAGGTTTTTTTTTAGCTGTAGTAATATATTTATGTAACTTTGTTTTGCCAGGAAACTTATGAATGCTTCTACTAATATTAGCGAGTTTCTGTTTGACTTGTTACTGCGTTTTGTAGCTTTTCTCTACCTTGGTGGTCTAAAGGAAAAAACTAAAATAAAAATTCCAGACTATTATGACAAGCTGTGTCAGATAATAAAATTTATGCTTTCAGTCAAGCAAAGCACATCCTCACTCTGCTTTGTTGAAACTGGGAGAAGGAAAAATATTTTTGAGTTGTTATAATCACTATGAAGGTCTGTAATTATTTTTGATACAGAGACTTTCAAGATCTGATTATTTCCTGAAAGTAGTTAGGGGGAGGAGGGGAAAGCAAATGAAGGTATAGCCCTCGCATGAAATACAAACTTACTCTATTGCACGTATATGCTGTCTTAGTAAGGTTATCCATGTTGTCCCAAAAATACTAATGAAAGTTTCAGTGGAAGTTAGATGTTGAAAAATATTTAATGACTTAGCATTTGCTGGTTTATGGCCTTGGTAAAAAGATATTTTTTTTCTGATGTTTCTAGTCTTTTTTCTCTAATTATACTGAGGAACAAAAAAGCACTAACTTCCAGCTACAGGTCAGAAAATTAAGAAAATTGACTTCTAGCTGTAAGCCTCTGTTTGTTATTATGGAAGGTAAAGGTCTCTGAGGATTTGTATGCATTTTATGGTGACGAGGGGCTGAGTTCAGCATGACTTTTTGTCACCCGAAAGAATAAAGTGTTTCATGGTCGTGCTGTTCCGGCTTATTTCAATGCTTCAAGGGTCAGTAGAGCAGTTAAACTGGCATTGATATGACTGCAAGGTTATGTATTCTCTAATACATATCTGACACCCCTAATAACTGCAGATAATTTTGCTGTAGCTGGAGGTCAAGATCTGGAATCTGGAAAAAGAAGAAAATGAGTGAATGGTATTTGTAGATTGCTAGATGGTCATTAACACTGGCCAAATAAAAGTGCACACATAAGCATAATGGAGATCCATCTGTGTAAAAACTGAATAAAATCCCCCTGGACTTCTACTTACATTTTTTTTATGACATCCTTATGCTGGAATGATTACATTTTTATTATAGGCATTATATATCTTTTTATAGCTTAAAATTAAGGATATTGCTCAGTTTGGGTCGCTGACATGTGTTGAGGGTCTGAATGTGCTCTCTGTTTATAAGAAAATTTGAAGGGTAACAATTTGAAGGGCAACGCGATCTTCTCAGAAGATACAGGATAAGAGCTGAGACAATGTATACACATAAGAAGAAAGTTAGTCCACAATAACAAGATACATTAACCGCAAAGTTAGCAAATACTTTAGTGCTTACGCAAAACTAGATAACCAATAACAACATTGTTGCCGAGTCTGACAATCACGTAAGCAGTGTATGCCATGCAACTGTATAAAGAAAGCTGATGCACGCTCAATAAACGGAAGCCTTATACCCATCATATTGATGTGTGTTTCTTCCCCACCTCCGGCTGCGGCAGACATGTGTTTCTAAACTTTGAATGTTAAGGAGATCTTATACTGACGTTTGGAGTTTTTGTGACATTTCATATTGCCACTTAGAAAACTTGATGTAAAACGATGTCGAGAGTAACTGAGGGTCATTATTAGTTATAGAGCTTATATTTTCCAGTCATTTCACTGAAATTATTTTTCTGAGTTTGACACTGATAGTAATGAAGTTTCTTGTGTGTCAGCATTTTTAAAGATCTAATGGAGTAAAAAGCAGCGTGATTTGAGTTTTATTTAATGTTATACTTTGTGTATAGGATCTTAGAAGAAGAGAGTTGAGAGGTCGTCCTGCAAAGATACAGTATTTTATAATATATTAATCTAGTAGTGATATTAAATATCATAATCTACATATCTTAATTTATTTGTGTTTTGACTTCATTCCATGGTCTATTTATTTGTTGTCTTAAATGTGACCTAACTTGATCTGTAACTGTTCCTTCAGAAACAGTCAGGAAGTACTAGTTTATATGGGCTTACTGTAGATTTGAATAAAATCAGGCAACCGCAAAAATGCAGTCCCGCTGTATTTATTTAATATACCAGCAAAAGTGCTAAACTAACACCTTACTAAAGAAAAGGAGAGACTGGTGCCACTGTTCAGCGATAGCTGCCAGCTTTCTGCTGCTTTGGGTTGGCTCGTATGTGTATAATGATCCATGCGCTGCTAGCTGTGAGCACCTCAGCAGGGTAGCTATCATGTAATGCAAAGTGAACACCACGTTTGGTTTCTCTACAGAACTATTACATTCTTGGGTAGCACCAATGTACAAGCTGAAATCCAGACTTTCATTTTGAACTGTTCAGGCAATGCTTAGATCGTATGCCTGTATAATTCAGTATTCACCTTTTTAATTTTCAGAGTGGAATCTGGTTCTCCATTTACTGTTTTGTCTATTTCAGGGCTTTTTGTTCACCTTGTGGTTCTAAGCCTTCAGGGGTCATGTTTTTCGTTTTCACTGTAACAGAGGGGGTGTACTGTGTTTTTAATGTGAAAACTGAGGTTGGTTTGTGTCGATGTTAACTTGCATGTGTCTGCTGTATGGTAGCATAAGTTCTTGTGAACCAATACAGCCCACTACACCCAAATGTATCTTGAAATAAGTATTTTACAGAATTGGAAATAGTGAATGCTGACCAGACATATATACAAAGATACACGTATTGTGCTTTTATCTTTATTGTATCAGTGCAAGGATGTTGATTAGCTTGTTGCAGTGAAGAGAAATTGTTTTATTTAATTTTTTAGTTGTTTTTAGAAGTTACATGGGTTTATGTTAAGTTTTGAAGAAAAACAAATCAGTGGCTTTTATATATTCAGATGAACACCTAAAGTTACAAAACTTCAAGTTTGCTTCATATGAATGCTTTAATGAGAAGCTACATGCAAGATTAGGGCCATTGGTTTATATGGAATCTGTAACCTTAAATCTGTAATACAAATAAAAAAAATTAATTTTGAGTATTCAGAGTTAAAATAGCCTTTGAAAATACCACTTTCTTGAAGTAGAGTTTTTTTAATATTGAGATCACAATGATTTTGATTTTGTCAGTATTGATAAAATAGGTTTTCTGTAAGTATGTTCCTGTGCTTCTGGTGATGGTTTTGCTGGCTTGAGTTTAAAGCTTGTGACTAAAAGAAAAAGCAGCTGTATAAGTGATGTGGGCTTTTAGACCCGTGGCTTATCTTTTGCGTGCTTTGGGTATTAGGGTGTAAATGCAATTTCTTACAGCCTGGAGTTTGACTGAAAGGCTCTGTACTAGTCCCATTCTAGAGGAACCAGTATCACAGAACAGGCACTTAGACTGAAAGAGTCCACAAAAAATTGAAACTGGTACACTTCTCCTGAAGTCCACAAAGCATCTAAGTTTGTAACAGGTGTAACACCTTTAGCACGTAAGATTGAAAGCAGTAGGTGTTAGTGCACCAGGGGAATAAAGCAAGAGCGAGTAATGGCATCACCAGTGCTCTTGGATCTCAAGAGTAGCAAGGAATAGCAGCCATGTAATCCAAAAAAGTGTTACACTTTTTCAGGCTAAGATAGGGCAGTTATGGGGTTGGTTGGTTGGTTGGTTGTGGGGTTTTTTTTTTTTGGTGAAAGGAGAGCAAGATAAAATTATACTTAAAAAAAAAAAAAATAAAAATACTTGTTTCATTGACCTATGGTTTATTTTCTGACTTTTACAGTGATGAGGCTAACGAAACCTACTTTATTCACTAATATTCCGGTGACTTGTGAAGAAAGAGATTTGCCAGGTATGTCTCTTCTACTGACTGGTTATGATGTATGTATTACCAGGTTTAAGCAATGTGAGCATCTGAAACAGATGTTAGAGGAACCTTACAACCTCCTATAGTCTGTAATCTGAACCAGCAATATATTATATGTTTGGTAATGGCTACAGGAAAATACCAAGGTTGAGTCAACAACTTTTGACCTACAGCTTTAAAAGCTTGGTGATGTTATTGCAAACATGTGACCTCAGAGTCTGAGCAATTAACATACAAGATGAAAGGCAGTTGAGAGAGAAAAATATGTAATTGTAGAAGGTTTAGCATTACTATCTTATTTATTTGGAGAAAATGCACTGGTAATTAGAATCAACACATGAATGTTCAACAGAAAATGATTTTGCAAGAATCACGGCGCACAAATTGCATTATGCCTGGTGTACAGTCGTAAATTGGAAATCCCTGGGTTGTCCCCCAGTAATAGTTGGAGTCTAGAAGTCAAGTATAAGAAAGAGGCAAAGGAAAGATTCAAGAAAAGATAATTGTTTGGAAATACAAAGCAAGCAGGGGAAGAAAGTAAGTGGAGTTGATTAGTTCTGTTATGTAATGTGCTTTACTTGGGGAAAATTCCCCTAGAAGTGTAGTATTAATTTGATCAATGCCTGTGGGATTGCACCCTTCAGTACTGAATGATTTATTGGACAGAAGCACCTGGAATTAAGTTATAATTTATAGGCAGGCCTATAGATAGATATTTCATCCTTAAACAAGTTGGTTGTAAAATAAGTGTGTCTAAAATAAATTACGTCAAATAAGTGATTGTCATAACTTAAATGTAGACAAAGCTTTAGAATTAGCAAATGTTTAGATACTAGCAATCTGATATTTCTACAGGTAATCTATTTAACCAGCTCATGAAAGATGATCCTTCTACTGTAAAAGGAGCAGAAACTTTGATGCTAGGAGAAATGCTGACTTTGCCTCAAAATTTTGGGTAAGAATTAATTACTATAACTGTAGCTTTCAAGTTTTAGGATTAATTTAGCAATAATGTGTTTATTACTTTTCCTTCTTTTTGAACATCATTGTTATGCAAAGAGATGTTACACTGCTTTAAAAATAATCTGAGGCTTCATTTATAGTGTGATATGATACAGAAATGTGTACTACCTGATGTTCGTTGTCTGAATCATGACTGAATATAAGGATTGAAAGATGAAAGAAATTTGCAGCTGTAGGTGAATTTCTAATGTAATACACTGCTCTAAACCACATATTATACTAACAGTTGACTATGGTGATTTTTGTGAGTGCTGTAAGCCATCTTCTTACTCTTCTCAGATTTTTATCTAGAAAAAACTGATTTGTTTGTTCTCTTTTAAGAAGTTGTTTGTATTAGAAGGATGATATCTAAAAGTATGGGTGTAAAATGTCAACGTACTTTTAGGATTTGATCTGGCAAATGCATATGTGTGTGGCCGTGTGTGTATATATATATTTCAATTAGAAGGTAAATGGGTTTCAGTGGAGTATTCAGTATTTAATTTTAAATAACTGCTACTAAACATACTATTTTTTTTTAAACACAGGAATATATTTTTGGGAGAGACGTTTTCCAGTTATATTAGTGTACACAATGATAGTAATCAAGTTGTCAAGGATATACTTGTGAAGGTATGTGAAGATAAATCTGCTTACTGGGTTTATAAAAAAAACAAATTATGCTGAGTACGTTTTCTGACACCATCTCATGTGTCTAATGCTAATATATAGACTTTAGGAAATATCTGTTACTTTTTCCAATCCAGAAAAATATACCTAGAAATTGTAAACAGTAAGACACAAAAATAGAAATTATGATTGAAATCTTTGAAGATTAAGATGAAAAGCTAGAATTGTATAGAAAAATCCAAACCAATTATGTTCGAAAGGTTGTCTGGAGAATCAATGTAACAAAACTTCCACAGCTAAAAAATTTTAGTTATATTTGCTTACCTGCACTTTCAGTTAGGTCATCAAAACAAGTCTCTGTAAAGTATGCATTGACTTGTATTTTGCTTATATTTCAGATGATTTCTAGTGCATTGTTCAGCAGAAAATATAAAAAAACCCAAATAATATGTTGAGAATAGAAATTCCAAAAGTCACTGTGGAACTCGGTGTAAAAAGTTGATAGAGCTTTTTATAAGCTGCATGTTAAAAGGTTGGGCCATTTATGTATATTTTAGAACTTGTCTTTAGCTTTGACAAGTATCTTCAGATCTTAATATATCTTGGTTATATTATATGTATAAAGACATGGAGGGTACAGAATGCTTAGTGATGCCTAGTACTCCATAAGTTACTTTTCTTTAGATTGCTTTAAGCTGCTGCGGTTTTAACCAACGCTTTGTTTTTCTGTCTGCAGGCTGATCTTCAGACAAGTTCTCAGCGGTTGAACCTTTCAGCTTCTAGTGCTGCAGTGGCAGAGCTTAAACCTGACTGTTGCATTGATGATGTGATCCATCATGAAGTAAAGGAGATTGGAACACACATGTAAGGTTTTACATTTTTTTATGATTAATTGAGCTTAAATGAAACTGCAGCATATGCATGCTATTCTGTTGCTGTTTTGATACATTTAAAGTAATTTTTTCGTTGTTTTATATTGTTTCTTTCAGCTTAGTTTGTGCAGTAAGTTACACTACGCAGACAGGAGAGAAGATGTACTTCAGAAAGTTCTTCAAATTTCAGGTATTGCACAAAGTATTCTACTCCTAAGAAGTGGGTGAATCTGGAAAACCCATTTTAAAACATTTGATACTTCAAAAGCACTTCTCCATACTAAAAATCTGTTTGACTTAAATAGGAATCGACAAAACCCATTGTTTCACTTCACGTGAATGCATGGTTTCTAATTACCATTTCAGAAATCAGAAATATTACAGCTTATAATTTTTTTTCACTTAGTGACAAAGAAAAATCTACTCTTTAAAGGAAACCCACTTTTTATAGCAGTCAACTTTATAAGTATTTTTAAACAGGACAAGTATTGTTCATTCTGACTTTGATGCATCTAACCTTTGAGTTTAGACTGTAAGATTCTGATTAGTGTGTGTAGCCTTTTTTAAATTAGAATGTAGTGGTTTCTTTTTTGAAGGTTACTAAGCAAAGAAGTCTGTGTTATATCTGACTAATATCCACAGAAGTAGTTGATAAATTTAAAACCTTTAGTTCTAGCACACTAATTTCAAGACTTGAGATTAGAGTAACTGAGGAAAGTGGGAAATTACTGTTGTCCGTGGACTGGTTCTCACAGGAAAGAGTCTATTAACTGTGTATTTAATGGATGGTTATTTTTTTAGAGAAATATGCTGAGACATAGATAACTGTGGGCTCTTTCCTATAGAATGGAGGAATAGGTGACATGCTTTACTGAATATATTTTTAGACACTCTCACAGAGCATCTGGCAATACAGGAGCATTATATAATTGAGATCCATTGCAGGTGATATCATTTTGCTCTGTCTAGATATTTCAGAAAAAAGCATTTCATTCTTTAGAAGGCTAAATTGCCATGTGCTACAGACGAAGAGCACCTGAGTGCTGTTAGTACTTGTAGGCCTTGAAATGGCAACTATTGATTAGTCAAAGGTGTTTCCAGACAATCTGAGGGAAAATAATTCCATACAAGTTTTCATGTTACACTCTCCTCAGAACCCAGAAACTCTGCAGTGTTCCTGCATCTTTATTGAAGCTGATTTTCATCTTTGTATGTTTTGCCTTGCTCTCCCTGTGAAACGGTTTCCTTTTCAATTTCTCTGTTCTCTGTTCCCTCTAGGCTTTCTCTGATCACTAACGTATACATCTGCAGGCTTCCACTTCTCATCTTCTCTCCCTTCCCTTCCCTTCCCTTGTTCTTGCCAGAGCCTTATTCAAGATGTCAATTTATCTCCTTTAGAATTTATATAGAAAATTATTTGTGCACATTTCTGAGTGGTCTTACATGCATATTGTAATTTCTGTGCTTTCTGACTGAATCCAACATGGGCAACTTTGATGTCAAAAAAGCTAGGGCCAGCTATCTGTCAAGTCTGAAGCTCTTCCTTCAAAGAAGGAAGGAAAAGAGCTTTTAAAAAACCCACCATTTTAGAAATAATCTCTGATTCATTATGAGAAAAACACTTTCTTGAATAATTTTCGTCGTTATTTTTTGCATTTGACATGGAGGCACCAGCTAGAAAATTGGAGAACCAAGAAAGAAATATTACAGGAAATTGAACAATGTCTTTACAATGGGAATTGATGGCTGTTAGTGATCAAAGTGCCGCCAGCTATCTTACAACAAAAAACATTTTCTCTGTGACAGATTCTCAACTTTTTCATTTATGGTTTCTAGGATCATTCAAGTTGAACTGGTGTTACAGTTGGTTTTAAATAACTTCTTTTTTGACCCTTTGTACGTAGTTTAATACTGATCAATAGTGCCTTTTTGTTCCAAAGCTTTATCTGAGTTATTAGCACCATTATGTTTATAGGGAGAAGAAATGATTCTTTCTAGGATTTGGTTGTTTGGTTTTGGGGGGTGTGGTGTGTGAAAGTCACAGCAATTATTTTATTTTTACTGGAATGAATGGAAAGACTCTGTTTATCAGAAAGAGAGAAAACATTAGCATTTCAGGAAATTATTAGGAAGTTTACTGAAGGAAAATATTTGGTGGAAAAAAACAACCAACAAACACAAATTAAAATTCTGTCTCTTCTGACTAGAGAGAAGAAAAGTTATGATTACTTGAAAGATTTGAGCACTATGTCTGCTGTAATGCAAAAATCTCTGAAGTCTACTTTTTAATCTTGAATTCTTCAGGATTAATTTTGTTCACAACTTGGAACTTTAGGGGTCTCTCAGGATGCAGTATACTTATATGTGTGTATATATATATGTATGTATATATATATATAAAAGTTTCCCTGTGTAAGGGGAAATAAACGTCTTCAACAAGATACTTTGTTTCCTTACAAGTATAATAAAAGATCATTTCTTTCACTTGTGTTAGTGTATATCCGTTTCATATTTGAAGATGTTAACTGTAGTGGCTTTATGCACAAAATTCAAGCACTTAAGATCCAACACTTTATTATCACCTTTTATGTTATCAAATTGTTTTCTCATGCTGATTTAATTTTGTGATTAAAATGATTTATTAGCTTTTTGTTTCTTGTAACAGTTGCATTTTCAAGAAGGAAGTGAAGCCTGGTAATGGTTGGTTGCTTAAGCTAATCACATGAATGGTTCTCTATTTAGTTTATTTTTAGAGAAACCCTCAGCAACTTTTGTTTGCTCCGGAACACTGAAGAACTTGTAAATATTACATGGTTCTTGTGCACTCTTGAAAGCAAGTGCAGACCACTTCAGGATACAAGATGGATGTAATATTATTTTGAAGATATAAATCTACTTGGTGTGCTGGATTTGTCTGGTTTCATAAGAGGCCAGTGCTTAAGTGGAGAAGTATTTGTTTTCAGTATGAGAACCATTTAGTAGCAAAGCAGTCAAGTGTGCAAATAAGAAGTGGCAAGTATGTACTCTGAATTCTGAGGTTTTAGCTGAGTTAATTGTATCATATTCCATTATGCAACTGCTCTGTGTAAGATCAGAAAGAAAAATCTAACACTTCAGTGAACATCCTAGCACTTACGAACAGTTTATGGTGAAATTGTCTGAGAAACCAGTAGTCAGTCTGTCTTTTTTTTCCATTTCTTTCAGGTTCTTAAACCACTAGATGTGAAAACCAAATTTTACAATGCCGAGGTAAGTGAGAGCCGAGTGTGTTTGGGTTTGTTTTGGTGTGCTGGGTTTATTAATTCACATTAGGTGGTTAGATTAAATTCAAAAAGCTTCTTAAATATACATGTTTCTGAGAAAGATGATAAGTTCTAACAGGGAAAAAAAGAGGTGGTGGGTTTATATGATTTATTTTAGGACTAGATATACTTATGATGAAGGGGGTAAAGAGATAGTAACTATGGCAGACGTGTCAGGATCTTAAAGCTATTGACTGACAATTTTGCATATTTTCCACTTTCCCATGAGCTCAGATACTTTCAGTTATTGCTTGTGTATTTAGGCTGATAGAGTACTTACTGCAAGGGAGATTAATTTTCACAAAGCAGATAATAATTTACCAGATTGGAGAAATTTAAATTTCCTCAATATAAATATGACCCCTCTGTTCAATAATTTAATTTTTAGGTTTGTGGCAGTTATACATGGTGCTTTGAAACTAAATGACCTTATGTATGCCTTGTATATTTATTTGGACATACTTAGGCATCTGTCTGGCTATTTATGGGAAGAATTTTAACTGAAGATGGCACAGATAGTGGAAACTCTTACAAATTACATACAGTGTTCTTTTTTATTCATAGACATTTCCTGTGGATATGTGTATTATATAGGTTTGTCACAGGGTATAATCTTCCACAATATCTCAATAGATAGAAAGTTAGGACATTTGTTTCTGTCATTATCATTTACATGCCTTATGATAGTGAGCAAGTAGCTTAATTTTGTGAGCATTGTATATGTGGTGTTTGTATGGAGTTCAGACTGAATCTTGCAAAGTACTTTGAGAGCTTTTGTTATGAGTATTAAACTTTTTTCCTTGAAATGTGGGCATTCATTACACTGCTAGTCATTTGGTTGAAAACCTTCGACAGTATACTTCAATAGTTTGTTTATAATAGTTTAAAAGAGTGAAGTTGTAGGTGTTGTATGTTTCAGTGAATAACAGATGGGAGAAAAAGATGGAAGTGTCAGTGAGAGCATAAGAAAATATATGGAGTTTTGGCAATTTGAAAAATAATTTGTGTCAGGCTAAGTAGAATGTTCTCCTGTTTCTTCTTAACTAAGCAGATATGTGCTTGTTAGGCATCTAGAAAATCAGAGAGTCTCCAAATCTACTGTTCTAATTATTTATCTCCATCATAGTCACACCTGGGGTTCATCATGTAAGATTATGGCTATAGAGGTGTGGAAATTATATTTCTTTCCCTTCCTGACAGTATCAATAGAGAAAACACAAGAGAGAAATAGCAGATAAGAATTTCTTCTCTACAAATGAGAATTCCACACGCAAAGATTTGTCTTGTTCAGAGTTGTGCAGGAAACTTTCCATAAAGATTTTCTCTCTGCTGTGAACAAATAGCATGTAAATTATGAGACATTTAATATATAGCATGTAATTTATTTAGAGGGAGGATAAATCAAGACATAGGTCATAAGTGATTTAAATATCATAGTACAGAAGAAAAGAGGGAAACATTTTCCTACAAACATACTGGCACATGTATCTAGGCTACAGGCTTCAATCCTTAGGTTGATCAGATGTGAGGTACCCGAGTAGAGTTGGAACATAAGCACATACCACTGATTGAGTGCTTTGTAGAACTGGTGTTATCTGTAAATGGGAATTTCAGGAAGTGTCTCCTCCTGTGAAAACAAAAATAGTCCTAAAAAACTAGGTGATTCATCTGGGAACAAAATAAACCTCCATGTTGTGCATGGATTATATTATTGCTTCAGACAGAAAATATGTGGTAGGGGAAATAGAGACAGATAAATTAAATGTTGCTGTCTCTCTGTGTGCCCCATGTAAGATTTATCTCGTGCTGAAACACTTCCTAATTAATGAAAATAAAAATGTCTTTAAGGTAAATTCTGAGCAGAATTTTAACACAAGTTGAAAAGATTCTTTTCTTACAAAATTGTTTTACTGACTGGCCTTGATAAGGGACTTAATAAACTCCATTCTTCAATTAGCCACCAATTCCTCATGATAAAAATCTGAGAAGCTTTGGTGTCTGAGTTGGTATTTGTGGGTTTTGATTTTGTTTTTTTCTCCCCCCATAAAGGTTTTAAAAAGCTGATTTGATACCTTCTGTTCTTCCTGTTCATGATTCTGTGCAACTCCCATTACCATAGTATCCATATAATATTGAAAAAAATTTTGTTTAAGATTTTGGATCATATTAACTGAGCAATTGTTATTTGCTTAGCAAACTGATATAGAACCATTCATATTTCACTTCTGAAAGTATGTGAAGTACTTCTATGTGTTGTGATCACAGAAGTAAAATAAAATTAGAAAAACTGGAAATGAGTCTTTGGTTAGATATTGTGTGTGATACTCTGCTGTCAAAGCACCAAGACCTTCATCCTGAGTATTAGGAAACACCATTATCCTTGGGACCAGGGGGGTGAAAAATACTGATGTATGTCAGTTATTAGTTAACTGAAGTTCTTTAAAGGTTGACTAACCAGTTAAACCGTTGCCATTAATATTACAGATGTGATGCTATCTATTAATAAAGTCTGTCACTAAAATGATTTTCTACTACAAATTATAATCCATAATCTCATTTTTCTAAGACAGGGAATGATGCTGAACCTTAATTTTCTTGCTTGTTGCTCATATTGCAGTAGCATCTAAATCAAGTTGATCACTGAAATTTGTGCATAGAACGCATGCCCTGTCATCCTAACCTGCTGCAATCCTGAGACTGAATTGCCTGCCCCAGTCTATAGAAAGTCTCTCACTGACTTTGGTATGCCTTGGGAAAGGCACTCTGTAAAAGGTTTTGTTCCTGCAGACATGTACAGGGAGACAAATGTGCAGACACTTAAGAAAACAAAGTTTGCAATTAAAGTTGGATATTCAAAAAAGAGTTTTTCCTGGTTATATTGTGGCAGATTTTGCTATAAGATGCAGTATTGTGGCTTTACTAGTCGAACACATTACCATATTACTTTTTTTTTTTTGAGACCTTATATATGTGGATACTTTACCTGTAAAATGACAAGGACTGTTTTCCCATTTCATGTAAATCCATGCAATGGGCTGTAAATTCAGGACAAACTTCTAACTCAAAAACTTAACTCTCTTTTTTGGGTCAGTTTGTTCTACAGTATCTTATCCGTGACTCGTGTGCTCTAGGCTCTACTTTGGATTGGTTGTGAAGCAAAGCTAGTAAAACATGTAATCTTACTAGCTGTGACTTATTAGAAATGTAGTTGTCATCTTTGCATCCATTTTTATTTACGTTTCTGTCTTACTAATGCTATCTTATTTAGATGGTGCAAAAAAATGCAGAAATGCATTTTGTTTGAAAGTTAGCCTCCTTTTTCTTTAACATTTAACCCTAATTTCTCTAATGTGTTCTTTTTTATTTTCCCATTAGAGTGACCTCAGTTCTGTGGTAATTTTATTTATTTTTTTATAAATATGTATGCTTTTTTAATTGCCTATCTGTCTCTGTGCTTGTTGACATTCTCTAAAAACATAATGGAAAAGCAACGTTTGTTCTGCATAACATGAACTGATGTTTTCTCATCTTTCTATGTGCAGCTAATCACTTAAATGGTTAGCTCTTTCTTTAATACCCATTGTTGAAACTAAAAGTTGATTATTACAGACTCTTGCTTGTGGGAGTCCTCCTATAAAATACCTCACCAAAATTTGACTAGATTCATTATTTGAAAATGGGGGTTAATCCCTCCTAAATTTTTCCTGCTTTTGACCCATAGAAATGTAGGTTTTACTACAGCACTGCTTGTGCAAGCTGTGACAGAACTTTTCATGTCTGGTTGGTGGAGACAGTGGGTTTGAGGAAAGAGCAGCAGTTGTTCCTTCCTTTCACTAGCTGGAACTGCACTTTCCAACTTTAAACTGCATGTAACAGTTGATGAGTTAATCTGATACTTCTGCAGTCTGATTTCACTTTAACGTGTGCCTGTTATTAAAATAAACTGCATTCTTCCGAAGTACATAAGGATTTTATTTTTTTTTCAAACAACGTGATATTAAACCAACTTAGGAATAACACAAAACTAACTTGCTTTTTCATTATGCTGCTTGGTTTTTTTTCTTCCCTTTCAAATTAGCTTTTTCTAAATTTCTGCCTATGGTTGCTGCATTGAAAACAACTAAAATTTGGGTAAATGGACACTTTGAGCAATGGATTTATGGGATATAAACAGTATCAATTTAAGAGACAATCAGATGGTGATAGTAGTAATGATTACCAAGATCCATATTTTTCAACTCCTGGAAGTGTGAGGTCTCTCTGTAACCCATGAAGCTTGCAGTTTTCGTTACTAGATATATGCTATTACCTGTTCTGTGTTTACAAAGCACAACAAATAGTTCCAGTACCATTCTGTATTTCTCCTTCTAACACAATGGCTTTTTAGACTAAGAATATTTTTACAATTTTGTTGTACTTTATTTTCTAATTTACAAGCAGGACTCCCATTTGTATAATGAAGTCATTTATTTGCACTGATTAAAAAGAAACCGTAAGCTTCTTTCCACCTTCCCCATAAAAATACTTTTTCTCTTTTTTTTTTTATAGTAACAAAATACCTGAAGTGTTTCATACTAAATTTATAGCATAGAATATTTCAGTTGGAAGGGACCTACAATGATTATCTAGTCCAACTGCCTGAATCAATGACTTTCTTGAAAATGCAGATTTGGTACCACTGCCTCTTCTGGTTTTTTGTTTTGTTTTGTTTTTTTAATTGGCACTTTGGTTTTGTTGTTCACTTCTGCAGAGACTTGTGTCTCTAGTAGACTGAGTCTTCTGTAATTATTGTCCTGAGATTTTAGAGCTGCAAAGTGACTTCACTGGTCTGCAATTCTGCAGGAGCAGTGAGGCAAAACTACCGCTAGTACCCTGTTTTTTCAGCTTCTGAAGTTTAAGTCTAACTTTCATTCCTGTACTAGGATCAGTCCTTATATACCATCTAACAGATGTGTCTTACAGGATGTTTTGAAGGTAGAGCACCACTTAAATTGTTGGATGCTTATAATATTGGTAACCATTGGCATGATGCAGCTGAGTGAGAGAGGAGGCTGTTTTTTGCCAGTACATCAATGTTTCATAATAATAAACAAATCTCAGCATGTACCTGAACTGTTTTACTTCAGTTAAAGAAAAACGCACACACTTACTTTAATTTTTTTATATAGCTTGATTCACAAGTAATCTGGCATGGCATGTCGTTGTGCACTGCAGTTCCTTACCATTTATTCTATTTTTTTCTATTTTAGTAATTTGGATTAAAAATTGAGATTCTGTTGAGTTGATGAAAGTCTTGCGAAGTGGTGATCTGATGCATTACAAACAAGCAATAGCTAGAACATAGCAAAATTATCCCACATCCATTGTTTGGCAAGATACCTGTTGACTAACACTTTTGCTCCTGTTGTTACTGGGATTAAGGTTTTTTTCTTGCATTAATTAATTTGATTTGCAGGCATGAACTAAACACATGACTTTTTTAACAATAGGACTGTCTGCTCTTTTTAGTAACACTAATGTTTTCATGAGCTTGCACTTTTTCATTTTTTTCAGACAGATGAAGTGTTTTTGGAAGCTCAGATTCAGAATATCACTACCTCTCCAATGTTTATGGAGAAGGTTTCTTTAGAACCCTCGATGATGTACAACGTTGCAGAACTGAACACAGTTGACACAGCAGGGGAAAGGTATGTTCAGATTCAGGATATTGATGCTCTTTATTATGATTTCATGAGATAAGCATTACAGTTAGTGAGTTGTCTGTAACAGAAGGATTGTACTTCTTTGCTTGATTAAAAAGATCAAATTCCTGTTATGTAACCAGCTGGAAAAGCTGCTACAGTTTACTGTTTATAGTAACTATTCTTAAAACTTTGTAATTCTACCTTGTAGATAAATTCCCAGTTTAATCCTCAAAGAATTGGTAACATGGATGACATGGTGACATGAAAACATACTACTTCTCCAGTATCTTCTATATAAAATTTAGCCCATGTCTGGTTCTGATTTGATCTGTGTATACACATTTAGCCTTACAGTAGCCATCTGACTTGTCTGCTTCCTTCTATTAGACTGGTAACTGGTTTCAATTTTTCTAGTCAAAGATTTAGCAAGGCAGCAAGCAGTCAAGGTGAATCGCTGGATGGCCTTGTAAGATCTTAGAATACAAAAATTTGTCATGCTGAAATAAATTGTTACTTAGTGTCAATTAGTAAAACACCAAATAACAGAAGAATGTGTTCAGTAAACTGTTGTGGATATATAAGCTTGTGATATCTGGGTACAAGTTAACTTTAGCTGTTTGTGCTTTGCAGTTGCTTGGGTTTTTGGAGGAGGTGATGTTTGGGTGCTTCCACAGTGGCAGCTGAAGTGAAAACTCTGTTTTCTCCTTGCCTACCAAAGGGTTCACTTGCAACGCAGTTAATCATTGTTCTTACACAGTGTTTGCATCTGCTGTAAAGGTTCTTCTCCTGAACTGGAATCTTAGGCTCATGACAACTGAGTTTTACGGTGAGGGAACCAAATAGCAGAAGTAAAATTACCAGCATTGTTTAAATGCAAAGATGCCAGATAGTAAATTATGATGCGGCAAAGAGGATTTCTAACTCAGTGCTGTGTTTCAGATGATACTTATTTTTTTTTTCTCCTGAGACCTTGGTGCTACATAAATTGTAGAATTGTTTTCTGTTGTGAAAACACACAAAAAATTGTATGTGCTTTGCCATGAATAAAATAAACACACACATGGTAAGACTGAAGGATGCGGAAGAAAGGTTAGGTTCTTTAAGTCTTCCTGAAAACAACTCTGAAAAATAAGGCCCGATGTTTTTTTCTTTTAGTGAGTCTACTTTTGGCTCAAGGAATTATTTACAGCCTATGGATACACGTCAATACTTATACTGCCTAAAACCGAAGAAAGAATTTGCAGAGAAAGCTGGAGTAATTAAAGGTGTAACAGTGATTGGTAAACTAGACATTGTATGGAAAACTAATCTGGGTGAACGAGGCAGGCTGCAAACTAGCCAGCTCCAAAGAATGGTAAGTTGAACTTAAGCATCAATTTAACTTAGCATCCATTTTTAAGGCAACTCAATGAAAAATTTAATGATGACTTGAAGACAAACTTTGAGCTGCTTCCTTTTTGAATTTCATTCTGAATTCACGTTTCCAGAACTATTTCAAAAAGCTATTTAATACATTTGTTCAGTGAAGTGTGGGAGAAACACTATTCTGAGAGACTGTAGCTGAACAAACTCATTCTTGTTCCTTTTGGTCATGTGAATTGTCACATTTTTTGTTGCCTTGAGGGTTTGTTTTCTGGCACACAACATGCCTCTTTCTTTTTTCACAGCACTGAACATAACTTAGTGGATTATGCACTCGAATTGCCAGAATCAAACAACCTATGTAGCAAAAGACGTTGGTTAGAATAAAATTAACTTCTTGAATGTCATTTGGCGACAAACTGAAAAGAACTGACAAAAGAGCTCTAACTGTTGACACAGAACTCTGCTCCCTAATTCATACCAAAACTTTAGCTTTGAGTAACAATTTTTATGTGTAGGATAATACTATTTGTCTTTCATGTCCATAGTTTTGATTGAATCTATTGTGTTCTGGTTGATTTAGAAATTGTTCACGAATTTTAAGGTGTAATCACTAGCTTGCTCAAGTCAGCTTCATCGCCTATCTACTCTAATGCCTAAACCTGCCTTGCATCTTTTGAACTGAAGCTGGTTCAATACAGGAGAGAAATAAAAAAGCTTTGACAATGTCATCTGTCTTCAGTCTGTAATGAACTATATATGACTAAAACCTCTTCCCAGCCTATCAGACACTGGCTTTCCGGACCTCTTCAGGAACATCTTTTAATCAAGCTGTAATTTAATTTTCACTTACAGCATCCTTCTGTTGGCAGGATTAGAACATGTGTCACAAGTAGGCAGGGCGATTTTTTTTCCTTGTTTTTCCTTATGATTGATCATTTGTGGGGATTGAAAATCTAAAGCTTTTTATCTGCAGGTTACCATCTTGAATCAGCCCTGGTTGGTAGTAACTAGGATATTTACCATAGGTTTGTTAGTAGACCACATGAAATGCGTTCACCTCTTGACAGAACTGAATAGTTGACAAGTGTTCGTATCATGTGCCTTTCTAACTGGTGGCAATTAATTATTTTGGCAGAGGCTTGGAGGACTGAAATGGCAAGGAATAGTGGTGGGTTTATGCAGGAAAACTATACTTATGTTGTCCATAGCAGATCAGTTAGCTGCCTAACAGAATGGTCTTTAGTATAAACCTGACATCCTCATGAACTGTATATGGGTATTCAAACTTTAAGGAAGTGAACTATCTGAAAAAATTAGTAATAAAGATCCTCCTTGTCTTATTGCTGAACTTATCAACAAGGTAGTCATTGGTAGTGGATGGAGCACTGCTGTGATTTGGGTACAAGTCAAAAGCACGAAGGGTCAATCTTCTTTCTTCAAATTCCTCTTATTCCAATCTTGTTGCAATAAAAGAAAACCCAAGTAGTAAAAACTTCAGTTTTACTATCTAGCATCTGAGAATATATGTTCTTGTGTCTTCTCAGGCTCCTGGTTATGGTGATGTAAGGCTTTCTTTGGAGACAATACCAGATACTGTAAATTTGGAAGAACCTTTTGACATTACATGTAAAATAACAAATTGCAGGTAATGATGTAATTTGATTCTTGTGTTTTTTCCTGGGTGGGTAAGTGGTGGCTTCTTTGTTTCATTTTCAATAATTTCTCCTGAAACAACTCAAACTTAGTCTTTACTGTGAGTTGTAGCAATATTAAACTACTTGAAACACATCTTTTGGATTACAGTAATTTAAAAAAAAATAATGAAGAAACAAAAAAAGCCTCAATCGTGATCTATTAATACTACTTGAACTACAAGATTACTGAAAATCTGTAGAGGAATTCCATGTAACTGGCTGCAATAACATTTAAGATTGCATCCCATACTTAAATTACGAATCATTTTAGTTCTTAATCTAATAACAAAATGTGTGTATATAGTATTTTTCTAACTACAAGTAATTTTATCAGAATAAACAATGCCATTTGTATCCAGTTTGATTTTACAGCTAGTTCTGAACCACTGCTAAAATGCCTGCTAAATACTGTCACCATAGTCTTTTGTATGTCTTTATCCATTTTTTGACTTGCTTTGTGTTTAAGATCTAAGGTAGCCTTTTATAAAAGGATTGCAAAAGAGTGATGTTTAAATAGTCATTCTAAATAGCAGTTGAAGCCAGGGTCTAAAGCATGTATCTGGTCTGCAGATATTTCTCATAAGAATCTTGTAATCCATCCAAAATGTGAGTAGTCTTATGCTATCCAGTACTGCTAAACCCATGACAAAACTATATGCAACTGAATTACTGCAGATCACAGTAAATCTTGCTTTCTGCCTTATAATAATTTATAAATGCTTGATTTATTAGTAACCTAGATAATGAAGTAATCAAGCTTTTACATGTTTGCAGTCCTTGAATGCTTAAAAGCCCACAGGTTTATTCTTGTTTTTCAATTTCCTCTAGCAGTGAAAGGACTATGGATCTGGTTTTAGAAATGTGCAATACTAACTCCATCCACTGGTGTGGAGTGTCAGGAAGGCAACTTGGAAAGCTGCACCCAAGCTCATCGCTCCATCTTGCACTTACATTGTTGTCTTCAGTGCAGGGATTGCAAGTAAGTCTTTCTAGCATAGTTTTGTTATAAAATACTGTTTTATAAGCTTGGTAATTCTTTCTAATAACAACTCTTATAAATATTTTCCCTTTCTAGAGTGTCTCTGGCTTGAGACTTACAGACACGTTTTTGAAGAGAACGTATGAGTATGATGATATTGCACAAGTCTGTGTAGTTTCTTCAGAAGTCAAACAAAGCTGAAGAAAAAATTGTGTGTCTCTGCTGGGCTTTTTTTTTTTTCTGGACCAACTTCTTGGTGTTTTTGCAGCTGAATCATTAAAATGTGTACAAACAAAACCAAATCCCTATATATCTGTAAATGTTACCATGCTTATTTCTCTGAGCATTTTTTGAATGTTTTAAAGTCTTGTGAAAACACACATATGCATTTTATCTACTGAAAGCCTTTGAAAAATGTTTAGATCTAGCAAATTATATTGCATTAACATCACTTCAGGGCAGAAGAGTGAGATTGATACAAAATAGTAGTACTTTGTACTCATTCTTGTTATTTTAGTTTTGGGAGTTTTTTTAATATTTAAACAGATTTCAAATTGTGGTTCTGACAAAACTGCTTCAGAAAAACTTCAAGGAACTGGCCTTCTACAGACAAGTTCCTGGAGTCCAAACCCCTAAAAGAAATATGCCAGGATACCTGGTATTGTATTTGCATGGTAGATGCATAGCCTGATAAAAGCATGAGATAAGAGAGTGCAGCTCGCACTGTTGAGGTGTTAGCAGCTAGAAAGAGAACCAGCCAAAGAATGTGCTGGTTGTGGTTCGGCCTTTGAGAAGGAGTAATACAGCAAATCTGACCCAATTAGCTGCAGTCTTGTGCAGAGTTATGCATCCCTGCACTACATGACATGCTGTGAACAGGCACTTACTTCCCAATTAGGAGGGAACTGAAAACTAAAACAGCAGAACTCACGGCATCAGGCATCTTTTATTGTTAAACTGAGGCACTGCAAATTACTCTTCCCACCCCAGTGGTGTTTAAGCGGATTTTTAGGAAAATCAGGAAAAACTCCCTGCATGGCTGTCCTAGATCATGTTCTCCAAAGCATAAACAGGAAGGATTTCATGACTTGGTTAAGCGCTGAGGTGTACTTTTCCTTAGCTTTGTTTTGACAAAAGATGGAGATATTTTTGACTGAAATGTCTGAGGTCACCCAAAGGTAGCCATTTAATACAGAAAATGGTGACTGGTTTTCCTAGCTTAACAATACTTAAGCTAGTTTTAGATTCATTGGCTTGTCATATTTCTCAGCTAACATATTGGCAGTTAGCAACCTTAGTTAGTTTTGACAGTATTTTACCTAAGGCTTTCCTGTGTATAAAATCTCTTAAGTGTAGAATTCAGTTTTAAACTATTAGATAAATTTAGGACCAAATTACTAAATTAGTGGAATGAGTCTATACAGGAAAAAAAATGTAAAACTCTATCCTGCACATCAAATAAAATGCAGAGCAACCCACACAGATACTTTAAAGAATGTAATTTACCTGTTACTCTAGACACATTAACAAACTAAGACAGTAAAACCACAACTATTCAGACAAAAAATGTATATAACTTTTATTTGTCATCTATTTTCAAGTTAAACTGACACAAGTGGAAGGAGATGTAACCATATGGTAATAAGAGGTAGGAAAAATACAGGAATGGTAGACGAGTTGCATTTTGTCAGTATGACCTTCTTTAGTCCTGAAACAGTGTATGAATCCAAAGCTGCAGATTTAGTTCTTTCTCAGTATGTATGAGTGATTTTAGTTGTTACAAAACAAAAAGTACAACTGAAAGTGAATTCTAAGCTGAAAATTTCATTAGCTGTCTTTAAGATCAGGCATAGTTAGAAGAATATACTTCCATGCAAACAGGTTACAAGAGTTTACAATTTGAGTGCAAAACATTTTCTTCTCTAACAAGTATCGCACTTAAATGCTGATGGAACAATGATACAAAACCAACTGGGTGTTAAATGCATATTTGCTCAGCTGAATGATAAACTGCAATTGACCTTAAATTATAGCAGCATTTACAGGAATTGTGGTTTACCACTTGATATAGCAGGGTGAAAAACTTTGTGCAAAATAAAGTGCAGATATTACACAGGAAAAGATTCCTTCCTTACCCTGTGATTAAGACATATTGCATGACTCTGTGAAACAATCTAGCCTATTCAAGGCAAAATAGACTTTAGCATAAATGATCCCACTGTTCCTGGTTTAAATGGAAAAGCATGAAATGACAGGTCCTGTTATTGGTTTAGCTATTTTTTAATTAGGCTATAAAGCCCTTTCTGTTAATATACAAGAAACAAAGAATGTTTACAAGTATTGTGCCAGTTGTTGCTCATGGCTAAAAGGGTTAGCTGATGCCATCAACACTTTAATAAATTGTTTGCTTACATACTATCTGTACTGGAGTAAAACCTAAACATGATGATATCATCTTTATAGAGTGGTAACTTTCATTTCACATACTATGATTTTGAGAGTAGTTGTCAGGTGACCAACCAATGCTTCATTCCATTTAACCCTGGGGATAGTTCTTCCATAAATCCAGTAAGCTATAGAGCTTGTACCTGACAGTACAACTTCTACAGCCAGTCTTTGAATATTACTGTATTGTATAGTTCTTAAGGAACTCTCAAGAGGCTCTTGACATTCTTTCTGTCTTAAAGTAGAAAGGTAACTTACTGCATGAAGATTACTGTCACAAAGTAAGGATAAATTGAGTGTGAGAGGATACTGCAGTGCTGTCCAGTCCACTCTGGATTTATTGATTCCCCTTAGCAAAGTTAGTAAAACTCACTTTGAGCAGTTGAAAATATGAAAGTGAGAAATAAGAGGAACCGTGAAGTTTAACAGGAGATAAGCTAGAGGCAATTTTTCTCTCTTGACACAACACGCTACTCCAAACAACATTTGCACAGTAGTTGTAGCCCACCTACAGTTTCCACTGATCTTTCTTGTAAGCGGTATCCTATCCTATTGAATATAACTGAACTGAAGTAGTTTTCTTGAATGGATTAGATTCAGGACCTGAACTACCTCTGAAAAAAAAGATCCTGTTAGGGATTTTTCCCTTTGTCATCAGATATTAAGTCAGAAGCTGTTACTTGGAAATTTATTTACATATTTAACAAAGCTTAAGTATCTCTACAGCCTCAAAAAGGCAGCTACAGCAACTTATATAGAGAATTTTAAAAACCATTTTAATGCTGTGTATAGGTAAGTTCTATTAAATAAAGTATGAAAAGTCCTAAATTGAAGTTGCTGTATTAAGCTTTACCTCTTTATTCACCAGATAGCAATATGGATTTCCTATTTTGTATTTTATCCAGTACTTTTCATTTCTCCTTGGATCCAGCTGCATTTCCCCACACCAGCCCCCCTTTTAGAAGGGGAAGACTCGTACAATAGATGCAAAACTAGCATTTGTTAGAGTCAAGTACATGATGTAGCCCCAAATTCTGCATTCGCTTATATTTGAGGTGCTCTTCTTCTGACCACAAGATGAATCTGATATAATGTATGAGGCCTAGAAGTTCCTGTGTCTTTCTCTATCTGGGAGCCTACTGTTACTCCTTTGCATACCTTCTCCAGCCTAACTCACCAGCAGAGATCACTTTGTTTTAGGATTCAAAGCAGGCTCCTCAAATTAGTTTTGATATACGAAGAGGAAAGTGTGAGTGTTGATAACCTCCCTGGAGTAAAACAAGTGTACCTTGTACCACAAAGCAGTGTGAACAGTAAGCAGAATAAAAAAAGTTGACATAATAAAAATACAGAAAAGCAGTGGCCGCTGAAAGAGTAAGATTAACTGAGCAAGAAAAGCTAGAATAGGAACAGAAATACTAGAGAGGGGAAAAATCTTTGTTGGCCATATAACCATACTTTAAGATAGATATGTGTAATGAAAAAATCCTTCATTGTTTAAGCCAGTGATTTTCCACACAAAAATAGAAAGAGAATCCTTCTTTCTAAGGCAGTTGTTTTTTGATAAATTTTCAGTACTAGTTATTTGTACAGTCACAGGATCAGTTAGCTTATTACAGTTAGAATGTTAAGCTTATGTTAAATACTGCATACATACAGAATGTAGTACAGTTTGCCATGCCTAGGAAAACAGTGCCACAATGCTGACCTCCAGGGCTGCCAACCTCATGATTTGAGGGTATACATGGCAATAGAAAAGCCTAAAACTTCTAAATATTCTTTCCTTTCCCAAGCCTAATTCCATTTTGGTTTCTGTGTATTATCCTCTCAGGATTAGTGTCTTTCTCTACAATTTGTGGTACTCCCTCATATGCAATCATCTCCCTCCCTCCTGCCCGATGAAGTTGAAAAATATTCTGTTACAAACAACAGGCCCTCCACAGGCTTAAAGGAACAGACTTTTCAAGCATTAGTTTTGCATACACTCTGTACTCCAACACTGACTTATGCTCATTATAAAAGGGCACATCAGATAGGCCTATTGTTTCAGTATTTGACAGGGAGTACTGCCATAATAATTTTGACCATAAGAATAACCTGCCTTTTACACTAGGATTTTAAATTAAGCTGTTATGTAAGATCAGCCCACTACAAAACTCCTCCCCAAGCAGTAGCCCTGGAGATCAGTCTAATGCACATCCTGAAAATGACTTGTACTTAGGGATTTTAATAAGCCACCTATTTACTGTATTAGTTTTCAGAGTAACTATACATAAACGATATGTTCCAAGTTATGTGCAATAGATCTGTTTAGCAGATTTACTCATTTGCAAACACACACAAAGAATTTTCTGTCTTTATTCAAGCAGAAGAGTTACAATGGTGCTTTTGCTACTAACTATGGTATGCATTTTGGGGTTATACGCCATTCCAATTCACATGCCTCCTTTAAGTCAGGAATGCTCTTCAGTGCTGCCACTGAAAGATCTGCTCCGGACATGATTTCTCAGTTGCTCTATGAGCTCTGGATTCTGCTGCTGTATCTGCTGCGCAAACTGCTGGCCCCTGTGTTTTTAAGTAAAGTTTTAAGTAAAATCAGCAAGTGAAAAAAACTGACAAGCAGCATTTGTACAAAACCAGGATATCCCAACACAACTGAAAGGTACATTATATGAAACTTAAAAGATAATTTGCTGTATAGTCTCAAGATATTTGTAGTATGATTTTACCTAGTTAAAGTCTCTCCAAACAGGATTACCATCAGATCTTAATTTTAATTCTGTAGAACTATGAGCTCTACTTGATAACGTGGATGAAAAAGTATTACTTTGTAAAACTAAAATTTAGCAATAACTCTACTCTAGTGATTTGCTTCTTTCTTTTTTAGAGGATCCACTTTGGTTGTACAAGGTAAATACTCTTCTAGTGAAGTGCCACCTTGTATTAGTTTTTCCAGAAATAGTGTGTGACTGCCAACTTGTGAGCAAGACATCGTTAGAAAGCAAGCACACAATTACACTTCATGTCTTGTATGACTGAAGTAATGATAGTTCCATCTTCGTAACAGTTGCAGCTTAAGCTTAAATTCATAGGTGAGATTTATTCCATGTAAAAGGTAAGCATAACACTTCTTTACTAGAAAAAGCAAGTAACTAAAACACATTACTTCATGAATAGCCTGCCATGGCTTCTCTGTAACTTTGGCATTTTGCCTAAGTAGCAAATTATCAAGACTCCTTTAAACCACTGTGCAGGTTGAAGGAAAGCCACCATTTTCATAGACCTAGGTGTAGTACATCGTGTTTGTTAAACAGCCCTTCATTTTATGGGGGTGCATTCCTGTCTGTGATGTGAATTATAAATTACTTTTGTCCTAAAAGGACACAACTTAAAAATGCTCTGAAGCAGGCTAGAATGTTGAAATAGAGTAAAATTGTATGCCCTTTAAGAGGTCTTGCCATATAAGCAAAGGGCATGTTTTTGTGCAGACTCTTCCAGATGAATTACATTATTATACTACAAAAGACTTGG
Source organism: Aegotheles bennettii (assembly GCA_013398125.1). Taxonomy (NCBI): domain Eukaryota; kingdom Metazoa; phylum Chordata; class Aves; order Caprimulgiformes; family Aegothelidae; genus Aegotheles; species Aegotheles bennettii. The sequence goes on along the minus strand of VZRW01009976.1, from coordinate 18,497 downwards.
TTCCTGTTTTTTTTCTGAAAACTTCATACTGAGTGTCCTGAAGCCTGCCTTATCTAAATGTAGGGATGCCATAGCAGAACTTGTTGCAACCTGTGCTAAGTAAATCTGCAGCTTTTCTATCTAGTCTCTGAGGTATCAGGTAGCAAATTTATCAACATGATTTGAAAGCACATGTAGGAGTACTTAAAGATCTAAAGAAGCATTTTTAGTAAGTGGCGTTTATAAAGTAAACAGTGTATGAGTAAACTGGGCACACATTTCAGTCATTCCAGGTAACAGAAACGTACAAAGCAAACAAACAACGTAGTAGAAAATAAGTATTCGAGTTCTCAGTTTTAATAATAATCGGGCATACAGTGGGGACAGGCCACAACATAATTTGCTTTACAGTATCCCTTTTAACTAGATGCTGCACAATAATGCTTCTACAACTGTAAGAGTTAAAAAGTATGCAATTTTTACTTACGCATGGATCAGGCTGGACAAATCTGACAGGCCACCAACACCTGCAGCAGGGCCACCAATAGCATTTGACATCATCCCCGACATCCTGGAACAGTTAGCACAGTGTTGGCATTGGGGTATGCAGGGACCTTTACAGTAAGCAATAAACTGTAGTTCTTTTTTGAATTGCTGGGAGGAAATAAGCTACAGAGGGAAGAAACTGTAGTAGTTTTATTTACAGTAAGCAAAACCAAAATTACATTTCCAGGAATATAGTACTATCCACCTTTTCTCTTATTAATTCAAACTCCTAAAGACATTTGTTTTAATGATGCTCCATTTTAATACTTACAGTTGTTGAACTTGAGGATTCTGCATTAAACTTGCTGCCTAGAATAGACAATATATAGCTGAAATTATAACAAATTTGCTGCTTGGTATCACTGAGGAAAATGTGGGGAAAAAAAAGAACAAAAAAGCACATCCTATATTCTGTGTTTTATTGCAAAATTAAGCTAAGCTGATGTGCAGAGAGGTGTATGGTCACTGGCGAAAAGAATCATTACAAGGATGTATTTCAAGGATATGAAGCTGAAAATTTGTTACGTGTCAGATAAAAAATAGCGGTTACAGATTCAGACATGAAAAATATGACAAGGAGACATTAAACATAAAAATACAGTACCAGAAAATGAAACAAATAAATAAATGACTTCAAGGAAAAAGGTTTTTCTCTTGGGCTTTTTGGAGAAAGGTCTGTATTTTGTCAATTCTCGGCCTGGATAAATCAGTTTTGCAACTACTGTCACTATGGGTATAAACTGTTAAGATTACCACGACAAAATATTGTAGAGTAAACCAGAGTGTGGACTTAACTTTGTAGCATGGTTTTGTGGTAACATATATCATCTGTGGTAATTGTGTATCTTCTTACTTTGTAATAAGAGTGAGGTTATTTAAATTTCTCATTCATAAGATACCTCAAAAATAATTTTGTGTTTACTATTGTGTAAGAGTTTATATGGACAGATACTATGTAACAGATCAGGTGATGTTTTGAAATAACAGAATTGCTACAGAAATCAGTCTCTGCATGAATACAAGACAAGGGACAACACAGTGTCTGCTTATTCACTCTCTTATTAAAGGTACTACAAAACCCAGATATATACAGTATTTATTTTATTGATCAATATATTTCCATATGTATATCTCCAAAGTAAATCAACTCTTTTCACTAGTCTACAGCTGGATATAAATTCCCAAAATCAGGTCAATTCTATGGGTAACACTGGTGGTTTTTTTCTTTCTTCCATCAGTAACAAGTCTGATCTAGCTTAGGGGCACAAAATGGAGGCTAGAAGTAACTTTCTCAAGGTCAGACAGCAAGTCAAATTTTCCTTAAAAACAAAACAAAAAACTACACTACAGGAAAATAACTCATTCTGTATGCCCTGTGTTGTATCCACTTGACCAGTCATCTCCCAGAAATGGTACAAAAAATCCTTTCCCCATACTTAGCACCACACTGAAGAGTACATCTTTGACACTGAACAGATGCACTGTCTGAGTAAGTCATGTGGCCAGTGAAGTGGTACACAGAGGACCAGTGCTATTTAATTGCTAATGTCGTCAGAGAACTCGCTCACTTCTTCCTGGCCTACCATCTTTATTATTTGGACCATAGTATCAGACCAGATAGATGTATTGATCTCTCATTCATGCAGTGCATTTCCACACAGAAGCAATGGTTGAAATGTCCTGTCCTAATGAAGCTACCAGAGTTTTAACTGAGTTCTCAAACACAGTAAGTATGTTTTGCACTTTTTTCTCCAAATTCCATTCTTGAAAGTTAATTAATACCATTTAGTTAAAAAAGCCATGCATGGAGAAAAAATACTGAGGGACAAAACCACAACTTGACATACTAGACATAAAGTTACTAGACATACGTACTAGACATAAAGGAATGCACTGTGTGTTATCTGTATTCATTGTTTGCACATCTCATTAAGTTTTGCACACTTGAGGATGTTTGGGATAATTTAAAAGCAGAAAGCTTTCTTGGGTATTTCTCCCCAGGCAGAGTTACCTTAGTCTTGTGTAGAGTGCATCTGAATCAACTGCTATTCACTTAAGAGGTGATTTCTTTGTATTCATTGTTAACTAATATGTGGAGAATAGAAATTTTTACCATGCTCTTGACAAGTGCTTTACTATCATGCCATCTATAAAAATAGCGTAGTCAATCTAAGCACATTGTTGTTCATAAGTAAAAGACAGAATCACTGGAAAGAAGACAGGCATTATAAAAAAAACACTCTTATTTTGAGTGTAAAATGACCTACAAAAGCTTAAATTCAGTGTAATGAAACCGCTGCCATTATAATATGCATTAAAATTGCTTCTGTTATTAAACAAGTGTTTTTTCCTAAAACTTCAGTTTTAAAACCAGGATAATGTAAAGGTTTAAATGTACTCACCATACTAATGAAAGCAGGGTTGTTTATCAAGCTTGCCATGTCAAAACTCAGTCCGGTTCCAGTCTACAAAAAAATTGCAATTGAAGATAAGTTTACCCACAAAATCCCACTTAAAACAATTGTGAATAAATAGATACAGAGCTAACTTACAGGACTGGACATGTCTCTTAGTTTCTGTTCTGCTATTTTCAAATTTGACTTATAAGAGTCATTCTCTGGATCAAGATCCAGTGCTTTTTGGTAACTCGTAACTGCTTCTTCGTATTTATTCACTGAGGTCAGAGCCAACCTAATGTGAAATAAAGAAATCCTGGGTAGAACATAAATGACCAAAAGATAACGATACATTTTCTGTTCGAAGTAAAACAGTATCTCGTAACTAATTTTTGGCTTAAGTACTAAGTTAAAGCAAGTTTTCCTGTTGTGCCACTACTGCTTAGTGTAAGCACTTGTTTTTGCAGAAGAGGTCCCTCAAGAACTCATCTTGCATTGTCTGTTATATATATATATATATATGCAAGTTTCATTAAAAATTCCTTGGCATCATCAAGTGATTTAGTCTGTATTTGAGAGCACAAGCTGGATCCAGCGTCCATGACTTTTTGCATAAGCTCAGGAATTCCTTTAAGTGCTTCCTCCAGTCCTTTTGATCCAAAAGATTATTCAGAGGGGTACATGGGTAAGTAAGGCAAAGATACTCTTAATGCGAGTTCTGCAGCTTCAGGAAACCAAATACTGGAACCACAAGTTTCAATGTAATAGATTTTTGTCTTGGCTCACTTAGTTCTCCTTTCACATCTTTTACTTCAACAGCTTGCTAAGTGGGTTATAGAGGATAGCAGTAACATCCATAAGATTCTGTAAGAAACCCTTTTATCCGCTTAATGTTTTGAAAAAGATTCTTCTCCAGCAGCTCAGGGGAGCACAGTGCAGATCTACTACTTCTGAAACAGTATTTGTTTTCAGATTCTTTTAACTACTACATTTAAAACATCATCTTTCTTTGAGCTATTGCCAAAGTCTGCCTGGCTGCAGTCTCAATTCAATCTTCTACTGTATTTTCAATTTATACTGACCACAAAACTAAACTGATCGTTTCCACATTTTGTGAAAGATCTGTGTAAGCCATACTCAGCTATTTAGTACTCCATTTCCCTTCTGGTATGTGCTGAGCTACACAGACTGGTTTGATAAGCCTGTGCTAATGCCCACTAACAGACCATAGTCTTTTATCTCAGGCAAGAGAGCTCAGTGTGTTAGATACATCAGACACAGTCATTACTGTCAGTGATGAACTCAGGAACAGTATGAAACTCCAGGAGTTTCCAGTAATGCTCCTGGAGGAACCCATGCAAGACTAATGTTTTCTCTCTTCACACAGTTACTCCCATAAAAACCATTCTCCCTTTTGGCCCATTAACTTGCCAAAATAGTTTCTGACCAGACAAGAAATACAATCTTGTATTTCTGTGATGCAATCATATCTTTTTACAGAGAAAGTACATAGAATTCTGCTTCTTGGAGAACAGTACAAGTCAGAACAGTGGGTGACAGTTTCCTTGCTCACAATTCCTGCACAGACAAGCGCTCTTTCAGGGTCATGCTGGAAGTATCACTTTAACTGTCTATATGGCTCCCATCTCTGCGTTATTTCTGTGGCACTTCTGCATCTTTCTGTGACATATAAAGAGTTTGTGTCAAATCTTGAGAAAAACTGATACACCTGTATAATGCAGTCAGAAAAAATATCTTTCTCATAAGGACTTTTTGTTGAGAAGGTGGTTTCTGCACTTGTTTTTTTCAGTTATTACTAAACAAGCACTGTTTCCTCATTCAGCCTATGCCAAATGTATTATTATATCCATCTGCTGAGTTAAGCAATGGCTTGTAGTTTAAAACATATCCTCTATCAAACCAAGCAATCAAAAAAAGAGAAACTTGATTGGCAGAGAATGATCCCACTTTCATTCTGTATCAAAAGGCACACTGGTCTTACACCCAAAACTCTAAAATAAACTCCAATTTCCAATTAAATCAGCCTGTAGCTTCCCTCCATCTCACTGAAATTGGGGGATCTCAGGTTGTGCTACACGAGGAATGATCTAAAGAAAGTTAAATAGGACAAAACGTATTCAACAGTCCCTAAAATTTCCAAGTGAATTAATTATCTCAATAGCCAATCAAGCTACATTTGTATTAGTAAAATAAACTGTATCGTGGACAGTTTTCAAGTGTTAGAATTCCATCATCTTTGATCTTAAATAAATGCCCCCTGGCATGTTTTTGTCCTAGGCCAACAAGCATTATCCCAGACAATTTTGGGGCATGGTTCAGAATTTAACACAGTCCAATGCAATGTAGCAATAGGCAGTTTCGATGTTGCTGCTGCATGCTGCAGACTAGATTGTTAATAACATGGACATGGGCCATTTTGTGCCAGCTTACCCAACAACAATCCCAAGCATATTTTAATTTACTAGCATAGATACAACCTTAAAAGCCTTATGCAGCATTCAGCCCACCCCCACAATATGTTTCATTATTGATAATGCAAAGCTACAGATCTTCGCAGGATGTCCCTAGACTCAAGTAGATATCCCACTCAGAACATTCCTGACATTTTTTTCAGGTAGCACTTAATCAGACACGTCACCTAAACAGGCTGTACTCTTCATCTCTCAGACATGGCTGAGAGAAACTACCATAGGGATTTAGCTTGGTCTTGCTAAAATATCTGCTTCCAAAGAGCTGTTGAAGAGAAAAACTAAGCCTCTATTCCTGCTACTGTGAAGCCCCAGTACTTCTAGGATTCTCCTCTTTTAACAGCATCATTAACAGATTCACTGTTCAACTACAGAATTTTGATTACTCATAACTAGGTAGGAGGTAGAAAAAAATATCTCATGACTTTCTAAACTGAATTTGCAAAGTTGATAAACTAAAAGAAAAAAATTGCAAGCTGATGAAATCTGATAGGAAAATGCTGTCATCAACCACATATATAACCACCAGCTGACAGCCTGATAGGGTCATCTTCAGAAAATGGCTACACTTTCAGAACAAGAATGTCAGCTAAGTAAAACAACCAAGCTTCGCTTATTTCAGAAAATGTATGGTGATTTACAGTGAGGTCTTCAGTGTTCACTCAGTTTGTATTAGCTTACCCCATTCTCCCATATGCTTTGCTGTACTTTGGATCTATTGCTATGGCTCTCTTACAATCCTTTATTGCTTCACTGTAGTTGTTGAGCTTACTTTGAGCAGCAGCCCTAAAATGAAGATGGAAGGGAAGGGAGAGAGCTTTGTCAAAAAAAAAAACAAAAATAAAACCCAAGCTTAGATATTCACATGTACCATGACTAACTTTAGACTTGTTTAATCTTACTGACTTCATTCACTGTTTAGACAATGCCACAGCTTTCCTCAGTTGGGTAGGACAAGCAAATGTTCTGAATAAGCATGTGCTTGAGTACACTGGTAAGACCATGGCTTTGGAGAACATGCACTCACCTTTGAGGACACGAAGGATAAATAATTCTAAGGAATTCTTTTAGATCCAGCATATGACTATGCACAAAATAGACCACAGAACCTATTACAAGAAGTGAAACTCTTACGTAGTAGTTTACATAAAATCACTATTTAAGCAGAAGTATTTTATACAATTGGTGTTTTCCAGCAAGTATGGTTTTGCTGCCATTCAAAGGAATGCTGTGATTTTTCCCTGCTCAATTTTTTAGCAGGCAACTCATGCTTGCAAGTAGATCAGGATAACATTTCTCAATAATCTCTGAATTACAAAATTACAATTGCATCTCTGTATCAGAAAAATACTAAATGTTGTGGACATTCATACAGTAAAACTGAAGACTTGTCCAAGTGAAAAGGACATTTCAACAGGTTAATAATGAAAACTTCCCCAGTTTGAAAAGTCTCAAAACACTCCAATTTATCCTCCCTTGATTGAAAAACTATAGTAGAAATGACAGTATTTCCATTGCATAAAGCATTCTTTTTTACTAGGAATGCTAGATGCTATAGCCATCCCTATATTCAATCCTTTGTCCTGCGATAACCTCCAAATTGCATGGCTTTTCTGCCTTTGATTAAAATCTCTTTTGAATGGGACTACTTATATATTTTAAATATTTGGGCTTCTTAGCAGTTAGTCTAACTCCACAGATGCCAGTAAAGATGTATAGATAAAAGCTGGGGTCATTGCTTAGTCTCTCGTGTGTTTGAAGAGAAAATGGTTTTTCCGTGTTTACAAAAAAAATTATATGGCCAGTTAAAACTTTGAGGGTATCTCAGCTCTCTCTTTTTCTCACTACTGTGAGTAAAAAGCAATAGTGTTGAGGCAATGTGCTTCCATTGCTCCCTAACTAGCTTAAGAGAGATAGAATAAGGACTGTATTTATTCAAACACAGCATCACCCACAAAACTCCAAGCAACTGCTTGTCTTCTTTTAAATAACTTCATATAATACCAGGCTTGCTGACATCAAGATTCATTTTGGTCCTCAGAAATGCAGTATGTGATGATGTAATGTACAGAGTGAAGTATTTCTACTCTCACCAATTACATATTTGGTAATTAAACTCATTCTACTGAGGAAACTTTCAGTGATTTTGGGAGGCTTTTGAATCTGGTCTTACCTTTTAATTTTATACTTAAAATCACCTGTTTTCCTTGAGAAAACCAATCACATAAAATAGAAAAATCCACTGGGTACAGTGTGACAAGGCCAGGTTGACAGCACTTAATATATCATTCTGGTAACAAAGGCACTGAAGGGTGTAGAGCAGAGTGGCTCTAGAGGCAGGCTAGTTCCTGTAGGTCTCACAGACTATACTGCCTTTGCTCTTATGCTGGTCTTCTGGGCAGTATACTGGAAGAGCATACTTCTGCTACTGGGTAAACCACTTCGAGACTTCATCTGCTTCCATGTCACTATGTCTTCATGATGGTGAAGAACAGATTATACAATGAAACCACAACAGCAGCCTTACTATTTTTCAACAGGTTATGCATAAAAATGCTGAGTATTTACACAATACTTGAAACCTCCAGAAAGGTATTCCCACATTGATGGTATTTTTCCAGGGAAAAGGAAGATAGAGATGACAGCTGAGCCACTGCCAGAAAAAAAGGCTCTTCCTACTCTTAACAGACTGGAAATCACAGCCTATGTTATGATTTAATGCAGACATCCTTACTCACAAAAACCTGGTCTCAAGTGTTACAAGCAATTTTAAAGCCCATATTACACCTTTAAGTGATACAAATATGCTGAATGGACTCAATTTTGCTTTAGAACTCACTTTTTTGCTTTTGCAAATTTAACGTGATAAATTTCTTTTTGTGTTTAGTGAGGTTTCCTAGCCTCATGTTGTTTTGATTTACTTCACAATTTATCTTTAAAGTAACATTATTGAGGTTCAGGAATGAGAAGTTTGTATTATTTGGTTTTTACCTGTTGCAGTAATAGACTGCATTGTTTGGATCCAGTTCTATAGCCCTAGTATAACAATCCACTGCAGCACCGTAATTTTCTTCTTTCATATGATTATTACCTGAAATAAATTATAAAAAGCTCTTAGTTAGTTAAAAGCTACAGTGCTATGTATAAAAAAAATAGAGCAGCTACATTATAGCATCTACATAAGGTAGTTATGACTGCCCTTTTTTGAGATACATCCTTTTAAATAAAATTGGCATGGATTAATGAAAATAAAAATATTATGTCTCTAAATTTTATTATATACATTGTAATCTACCACATAAACCTTCCCCTTCTTATCTTGCTATTTCATGCTTTCCAGCTAGTTTCTCCTATTAAGCAAAGGTCACTTTACTGAGAAGTTTAATTGTAATTGCAGTTCCACTCTAATACAGATTCATCAATATTAACTATCTTTGCAAGCTTCATAATCCAATAGGCTGTATGTTAATTCCTTTTCGATCTCGTTTTCTCACTTGTCCCAACAACTTGTCCATAACTATCCATATAACATTGAAAATCAAGCAAAACTAAGCACATAAGCCACACTTTTGTGATGCCACATAATTAATTCCTTAAGATAGTAAAAAGTTGTATAGCACAGACAATCTAAAGTGATTCAGAGGTAAAATTTCTCACCAACAAAGCTCAGAACTTCTACTCTGTAACAAAGTTTCTTATTTCATATTTTTTGAGTCCAATGAAAACCTAGGAAAATATAACTTTTCTAGGGAAACAAAAATTCTGGAGTAAGGTCTTTCAAAACAAAAAATACCTTAACACATTCTTTCCTCCCCAACACAGGGCAGCCCTAGTAGTTTCTTTCTTTCCTCATGACAGAATAGTAGAGAAAAAGTCCTAGTTCAGAGTGCCCAAGCTTAAGGTTGTCCCTGCACCTGTGACTATGGATCTTTGGCCTGCTGGATCCTGCACATGCCTTGGTTTCTCAGCAATGTCAAGAAATTGTCAGGAAGATTACAGACTTACACAGACTTTCTTGTATTTTAGCGAAATATTTCAACCCTCTCCCAAAATAATTAAGAGAAGGGATATGTCAACAGGTTACTACAGATGCAGATAACTGTGTAAGCAAAGGCTGGAAAATGTTCTGTCAGTACAATATTTTTGTCTCTGACAGAAAGCAAGAGACTATGGAGCAAGCAGTCATGGGTGCCTGCACTAACTGAACACAACTATACTTGCATTTATTGGTGAACGTGAAGAGTTTTATAAACAAAACCAGATTTAAGTAACTGAGTATTATCAAGGTAGTACAAAATCACCTCTTCCCAATAGTGATATCCTAGACTGTAATTATAGTCAGCAATCCCTGCCAGTGAGAAGGCAAATGGAAACTGTAATTACGTGTATACCTTCAAAATATACACAGAATGTAACCATATCTTGTCTCATTTCTACAGGCCCACTACCTACCTACACATATTCTCTTTGATCTAAGGTAAAGGTCTGTACACTAAACCCTGTGGTCAGATAAAAGACTTGCAAGTTAGCTGCACTCAACGAGATTGCAGCAGTTAACATTTCTCTATAACGAAACTGCTATGAATGACTGTTAAAGCTGGAATTTCTGACACTGCTCTGCACTCAAGTTGACCTGGGGTACCGGGCTAAATTGGAGCTAGTGTCAGTGGATTGCTTTCTTGCTCATTCTCTCTCTGTCTAAAAATTGGCTAAAGGAGAACACAAAAATAGCTAGACCTACTATTTTTGCTGAGATTAAGCAATTCAGGACAAAAGAAAAAGCAACTGTAATATTTTATTTTACTGCCAGACAAAAATTCTTATGACAAAAAAACCCACCCCAAAATAGTTACACTTTTGAATATGTGTCCTCTATAACAAAAATACTACTTATTGTTATAATTTATACTGTGGTAGTACCCAGATCTTTTTAGGATCAAGCCATAAACGCGCACATAATCTGTGCTCTTACATAGTTTACATTAAGCCAAAGTGTCAAGTGATATACAAAGGCAGGCAAGTAAATTCAAGTCTTTACTAGTCTGAAGGGTATATTACTCCCTGGTTTTATAATGACCAAGAACATAATGACTCAGCTATCTGATTTTGTTTTGCCAGTCATTAGCCAATTTCTACAAGTAGAGGTACTACAGGTTTGAAAACAGAGGAGAAACAAGCTGATGGCCACAAAGGTGAGGGAACTTATTCCATTGGTAAGGACATACAGATAGAAATGAGGAAATGAGAGAGTTTTAGAATTACAGTATTAAAAAAGAATGGGTCAAATTGACTTCCCCCAAGTTACCTAATATATCTCCCTAACTCAGGGCAGAAAACACCCATATCTGAAAAGTGTGATAGTGGTGCTATAATACTTGTTTGAAAATGAGGAGGATAAATATGACACAGCAGCATCAGAAAACAGAACATGACATTTTAATTTTATTATGGGAAATTAACCAGAGGCATTTCAAGCAGTTCCATACTGCTTACTAATGCCCCTGATAGATGACACTTTAAATGGCCCTTTGTCAAATTCAGACCCTTTCACTGTTTCTAGTAGAGACGTGGAATCGCTTTAGTAACACCACACAAAGATTAACAACCAAGACACATTAATTTAATTTCCTCAGTCTTTTTTACAAACCCCTGCGGGCTGACAGATGACAAGACAGAAGTCACAGATTTGAAAAAGGCATTGCTACAACACCCACACCTGAAAAATGCTGAATATCCTCACACTGAGTGCTACAGGTATTCTTCATGTTCCATGAGCTGGCAGTGACAGACAGCAAAATTAAAAGCCAGCATGCACAGCACGTATGTTACAACTTAACAAGCTAATTTTCACTTGTGACCTAACCTTGTTTGAGGTCTTATCCCTAGAATTAAAGACCTAATGAGCAACTTCAACAATTACAAAAACTTTCAGAGCCAGAAATAGACTGCATTCATGACTACAGAATACCAGTTTTAAGGTAAGACAGACATGGAAATCATTCTCAAAAACAGCAGAAATTTTGAGACATCATTATCCTGAAATTTTTCAGAGGATTACATCTGCCTTGCAATTAGAAACTTCCTTATTTTTTCTATAGAATTCAAATATCTGAAAATCCAACAGATCACAAAAAGTATGATTTATAAAGCACCAGTCCACCTGACAACAATACATATCAGTTATCAGCGCTACATGCCGCTTTTTGTTTTCCCGCTTCTTTTTTGGGGGAAATAAAATGGATTACTTCTTGGGTAGCATTAGTGAAGACTTTTCCTCACATAACAGCAATAACATCTATCAAAGGGAAAACAAACAACTTGCTTTTGTACTTTTTTATAGAGCACACAAATTATTTCACAAATGTGCAAAAATAATCCTAGTAAGTTCACAAGAATTTTTCCATTGGCTTCAGCTGGGTCAGCTTTTTTACCAGTGTTTTAATATTCAGCTAGCACATAATCCTTTACATAACATAACCTTTTCAATTTAAAGTAGAAACTTGTATAGAAATTCCATGGACAAACAGAGAAATCTAGAACATACCAATTAATAACTGTTCATTCTTTGAAGTTGCCCAGGACTTCACGTGTTATCCCTTAGTTTTTAAGCAACCTCCTAAGCAAGGGAGAGAATAGACTATATTTTCTTAAACAGCAGATAAGGCAAATCATTTATCCTTCTTACAATGTAACAATCACCAGAGAATATATGCATAAATTTTTGTATGGGGTGTGTGTTGCTCCAGCTGCTATATTATCACTATCCGTGATAACCCAAAAATATTAATAAAAGCATAAGATGTTTCTTCCTGTATTTATTACAAACCTTCATCCTTCAGCTGGTCAGCCTTTTCAACATCCTCTGGTAAAGTATCTGAGAGAGGCAGCATGTCATTCTGTATGTAAACAAATCCAAGATTTTTTTCATTAACATATAAGCCCTGATTTTATGAATAACTTCTTTCATCCCAGGCAGCATTGTATCAACAAGCAACCAAGCAGCGCACAGGAAGTATGAAAGAACTAACATCACTAAAACATTCTTAGAAGAGAAAGGTAGCTTGCTTTCTGCTACTAAAAAAAACCTCAGGACTCACAACACCTTTTAAGGAAGTCAGGGGGAAGAGAGCTGGTATGCCTCTAGGGTCTTGGTTTTCTTACTACTGACTTTGCTATTTGCAATCTTGGTGGTTCCTGTGTTTCCTATACTGGGGATCCCAGATAACACGTATAATTACTACACATTTTTGAAGTTCCCATTTTAAGGTTAGTGTTCAAGGAGATGTTTTTAAAACAGAACAATTAAATTGTTTCCAGAAGAGAGTGAGAAGCACCAGCAAACTGTGAATGACCTCAAGCACTTCACAGACATGTATCTCTGGCAATTGCAAAATACTTAACTGAATACTAAAATCCTTCAAGTGAGAATAAGACATACACTGATTAGTAATTTTCTATATGGAATTGTCCTTGCCTAGTTGAAATTAATTCCTCCCTCTGCCCCAAAAGACGCTAACTCTGCTAGCTTTTACGGAAATTTCACTTTTTTTCATGTTTTCCTTAAGTTTCCACATCATTTTGACCTATACAGCACTTTAGGGTTGTGTATATAATATGAAATTTTAGCACATACTGGCAGAGTAACCCTAGAAGCTAAATTAAATTCTTACCTTGTGAAAAGAATTTGTGAACATTTCTATCAAATGTTGTGGAGGTGCAAGATGAGTATCTTCCAGGTTAATCTTAAACACAGTCTCCAGACACTGAATAGCAACTTAAAAGAAAGAAAAATTAAAAAACTAAGTCATCAGTTTCTCAATAGAAGTGTAATTTCACTCATTTCTTTATAAAGCTGTGATTCACTTCCTTAATCAGCTAGTAAAAGCAGCTACTTTGGCCTTTATTCTTAAAACACTTCAAAACTTTTATTTCAATCCCTTCAATCACTTAATGTCCTTTTTCTAACATAAAAATATGAGGATATAACAAAAGCACTACAATTCATAATATAACTATGCACGTGTCACACACCCCATTTCAAAACACCACAACTGCCATATATTTGTGTGGCATAATAGTTGGAAGAAAATAGCTCATCTTTACTGTAAAGAATAAAAGCAAGATATGTATTATTCTTGGGGTTTTTTTAACAAAATATATAAATCTGAAGACACTGTTTATTAATCAAATGCTTCATTAAGGAAAATTCTAATTAAAAATGTATCTGCAGTATCCTTTCACATGTTCTGTCAAGATTACATGGCCCTCCCAAAACTGCAGTAATGCAAATACACTCACAATAAGCAACTCTAAAAAAAAGTGGAGCCAAATACCTAAATGAAGTTTTAAATGTGCTCACATATTAGGCAAAAGAAGATCAGTGGCAATTAATATATACAATTCTGTATACATATGTATTCTGTTAATTATAGCATCTGAAATTATATCATTATTTTCTTTGTCATCTTGAGAAACTAGTAGAATGTTTTTATCAAGGACTACACATCTAAATGTTTTAGACTGGAAACTGAGGAGGAACAAAGAAAAGGCTTTTTGTAAAGCCTAGTTTGAACAGAAAAATTACTTCTTTAACTCAAACTATAGATAGCCAGGAGTAGCTGAATTCAAATTAAGTATCAGTAAAAACTGAACTTTAGAATTTAAATTTCAGGTCAATGTTAATATAATGAATATAATCTGAATTCTTATTTGCATTATCTGCAATGAGCCTGAACACTGACTCAAAATTAAAAAAGTAAGATTACTGAAAGTTAACAACAGCAAGGCCAGTTTGAGAAGCCTATTTGATACATCACAGCTGGGAAAAAGGGGGAAAAAGCAGACTTGTAAATTAAATAGTAAAACTTGGAAGATACCATACACTAGAAATTATTCAGAAAAAGACAAGCATGATACAAAATTAATGTCAATAACATGTAACAATTGAATACATTGCTAAATATTAAAATCCTATGCCTCGTGCTATTTAGAAAAACTTAATTCTTGTGAAATAAGCACTGATTATGCTGAATTCTGAATTATATATTACTAGTACTTATTACCAGGCCTATCATAAATAAGTGGAATTACATACCTCGTTTTTCCTTCTATGACTTAACAGGAAGCCACTTGCCATAGCATACTTGCCAATTTTCCCCTCAAACTTATTTTCACCTAAAAGGAATCCCTTTCCTGAATGCCTCACCTCACTTGTGGTTTTGCATAAACTTAAAATACAACCTCCTCCTTTATCTTTCTCAAGGCATTAAGTCTGTGACACCAACTCTCTACCATACAGATTTTTGTGAAGTGCAGCAATGCTTAAACAAAATAATCCTGAGTATAGCACTATTACTAGTAAACATTTCCATGAGCTTCCCCATTTCTCCTTCAAGAGAAAAATGGAATTTATAATCCTTATAATCTACCAACGTTATAACAAAATTAGGAGCTCTTATGGGATGAATCCATGTTAGAATAATAACCACTGCTTAACATGCCAACAACTGAAACCTGTGTAAAAATAAACATAGCCAAACCAGAAACTTTTCCAAATCAGATGTACTAAGTTGTGACAAGATCAGTAACTACCCTGTTCTAACGTAATGTAAAAACATGACCCCCATAAAGTCAAAGGAGTGAAGACTTGCTTTCCTCTGAAAAGTACCTCAAGAGACTACCAGCATCTCACTGTCCCACTATCAAAGTGAGGCACTGTCAAATGCTACAAGCTTGATACCATTAGTAAGTCAGGACAAACTTGCTGCACCACATGAGCTATTCACCTAAGATTTCTCCCATGTTTGATTTCAAGGGCCAAAGTTACCTGCTCTCCCTATTACCTCCAACACCACAGACACTTTCAGAGGTCTAGGCAGTCACTGAAGGTTGTACTGACCATCTTGCAAACCCATACAGATACCTACCTCCCTACTGGGGCTGACACAAACATCTACCACCTGGCAGCAGGAGCACTTGGACTATGCTGAAGTCCAGCTCAGCACCCCATTGCTGCATAGCTCCAGGATTTTTTGCTGTCCAAGCACATGCTGCAAGCAACATCAAGGCATCACAGCAGACATGCAGGCTGTTGATCACTGAATAATGAGTATTAATTGGCCTGCTGAGGCCCCTTTAGCACTTGGTATCATCTTGCTTATCTTACGCATAACCTTCCCCATCTCAAGAACTGCATGCATCCCTTGCCTTAAGGGGTACATTCCACTGTTTCGGAAACACTGCCCTAGAGAAATTCATCGTGATACACTGAACTTCGAAGTGAGAAAGAAACCCAGTCTTGTACACATTATAGAGAGTTCCTGCTTTAATCCCACAGAAATAGGTGCTATAGATAAATAAATAAAAAAAAAAAGCAAGCATAAACAATAAAGAGAAATAGCTGCCATTTAAACAGAGTGTCTAAAATCTAACTTGGAAGAAGTGACGTTTCTAGTTCATATATAGGGCTGAGCAGTAACCACTGGAGATCTGTATCCCTGCTCTAGACCCTAGGTTGTAAGGGAGTATATTTCTCCAGTCTACCTTCTGATTACTCTGCTTTCTCTAATGTATTTTTATTCATCATGCAAGCACAAAATTTCTAGAGGAAATTTACACTACCATTGACATCACTATATAATTCATTCAGAATGCAGGTCATCAATATAAATGGAGTTTGAATGCATGATAGACTTCTATTTTGATAAAGTCTCGAATTTATTTGTAATGTTCCAGCTCTTTTCTGCTGTTTTGTGGGGAATGGGAACTGTCTAAATTACTCCTTCACAAGACACTTAATCATACAGTGTTTTGCCTTTTCATAGACACCAAGTAAGTACATAAGGTACCAATGAAAAACATCGGTCAAATTTTTTCATCACTTTCATCTCCACATAACATTAAACACTTCAATGAGTTGGACTTGGGCTATTGCTGCTCCATGTGCACTAAAAATATTTTGCACAGCTAAAATGAGTCAATTATTCAGAATGCCCGCCTCCTATCCTCTAACATGCAGCATATGGTATCATGCTTTTGGCAGGGCACAGATCTAAAATTAGGATTTCATCTCTGTATTAAAATGGTAAATTTTACATCAGCACTGAAGCACAACTGAGGTTTTATAATAATTTTTGTCCAGAAAACAGAATCTTAAAATCGTTGATTCCTTCATATAGACATTGGCTAAGGCTGCTCTAAGACATATTATCGGGTAAATTTCCAGTCATAACCCAGTATTTATCAGTTTTACTATAAGAACAAAAGGAATACTCTTTCTCTCTCATTATATGATTCCCAAAAACATTGCTTGCTTTCATTAGCTGAACATCATCATAGCCTGATACAGGATAAATTCACAGCTGACTGCCACTTTTCAAACATACAAAATGTTCCTGACTGATGTAAAACCAGATGTTTTGGCTTCTATAGTTTTGGGAGTATCCTTTGTATACCGTGATACAAATGTTTCCTTCTTGCTTACATTAGTGAACAATGAGGCTGTAAAACTAACAGACATTGGCAGGAAGCACACTGCAGGTTAACCTTTTTAAGTTCATGACTCTGAGAAGCAGGATTTGCTTTGCACCTCAGGAAAGTCTACTCTCCACACCTCAGATTTCAGGTAACTCGGTGATCAACTGCCTGGATATTGCTTATTGCACTGCTGGTCCTAGACTTCCCCCCCTTACCTCCAAATTCCTCCTCTGGTTGAATCACACAACCAAAGACCGTTTGAAACAGTGCAAATGTCTTTTAAATAGATGCTATGAAAAGCTTATTGCAGAATTAAGACTTTTTGTTCTTCTCTTGCTTAATTCTACATTGTGATACCACCTGCCATAAAGTTTCCAGGAACTAGAGAAGTAAGAGCAGTATGAAGAAGACAGGTACTATTAAGTTACAAAGACTTAATGTCTGTCAACAGAGGAATACATACAGAAGTCCATCTTTCTATGCCTACAAATAGGTGGACCTGGATGCGTAATAAAAACTATACCATTCTGAAAATATTCACTACCATGTACTCTGTGGAAAGAGTACACCTCACTCAGGTGAAAAGAAATGCAAAGCATTTATTTTATTTTCTATATTCTTAGGGTCTCTTAGCCTTCCCTCAAAACTACACAGAATTCTTGTATGAAAGAGAAGTTCTTCCCATATACCAAAACCCATGTATGGTAATTGTTTTACTTCCTTTGTGGCCAGCACAGCTACTGTCAAAACACAAAATGCAGGAAGAAATTAAGCATAAAAGTAAAGAGAAAAACAATCAACAGGCAAAATTTTGTGGGACGCATACACAATTCGTTACCATAGCCTGCATTATAGCACTGCTTAACTTGGTGTGAGTCACAAGGTAGTACACATTTTGTAACTTTAGAACATTTTTTAAATGAGAGACGTTTTAAAATCTCAGAAATATTAAGAGCATGATCTTATTGACAGACAGTATTTGGTGGCAGTTTCAGTTAGGTCACTCCAGTTAATTTCTGTAATAATGTCAAGCAATTTAACACGCGGCTAGCTATTAAACATACATATATTAGCACCTTTATCACTTACCTTCCAAGCTTTCTTGCTCATCTGGAGTGAAAGTGTCCATCTGACTCTGCTCTCTCAAGAAGTGGATGACTGCATAAACCAGGCGTTTGACTGATGACATTTTGAAATTGATGAGTTTCTCCTATGTCCTAAAAACAACAGGATCTCTTATTTCAGAAAAAAAAAATAAATAAATAATTCCTGGAGTATTCTAGCCTCCCACTGACCTCAGTAAGCAGTACACACAATACACAAAACCTTGTCCTTCACCAGAAAGCCCAACAAAGCAATGCCTTGAAACAAATGATTAAATTGTATGGATTAGGGACAACTCCTGCAATCATCTGGTCTAACCATCAGCAAAAAAAGCACAGATTTTCTCAGCTTCACTGCTGTGGGTCAGTTCACTAAAGCTAAAATAAGCCACACTGACAAATACAGTGACATAAAGGAACACGCCTCGGTAGAAGTTATTCTGTTCCCTGGCACGGTGGTGCTGAATGGTTTACATCCACTGACCTTGTGCTGCCAAAGGGTTGGTATC